>PIJE02001150.1:0-103656 GCA_002895965.2 Coryphaenoides rupestris | reverse complement strand
TCGGGTGGTGATGGAGAAGCAGATGAGAGGCCTGATAACCGTCTTCAGAACCACACTGAGTCACTGCAGCTAAGATAAAGCACGTAGACGAGGCAAGAACACAAGACAAAGACTCTCTAGGACAGACTAGAGAGAGAGAGAGAGAGAGAGGAGGGGAGGAGAGAGAGAGAGAGAGAGAGAGAGAGAGAGAGAGAGGAGAGAGAGAGAGAGAGCAGGGAAGAGAGAGAGAGAGAAGAGAGAGAGAGAGAGGGAGGAGAGAGAAGAGAGGAGTGAGGGGGAGAGGGAGAGCGGAGGAGAGAGAGCCAGAGAGACAGACAGTGAGAGAGGGAGAGAGAGAGGGGGAGAGGGACTACGCCAGGGCTCCCTGTAGAGGCGGGTTAGAGGCGGGCTAGAGGCAGCGGGTTAGACGCGGGTTCGGGGTCTCGGGGCGGGCTAAACGCGGGTTCGGGGCGGGCTAGACGCGGGTTAGGGGCGGGCTAGAGCAGCGGGTTAGGGGCGGGTTAAACGCGGGTTCGGGGCGGGCTAGACGCGGGTTCGGGGCGGGCTAGAGGCAGCGGGTTAGACGCGGGCTAGGGGCGGGCTAGAGGCAGCGGGTTAGACGCGGGTTCTGGGCGGGCTAGACGCGGGTTCGGGGCGGGCTAGAGGCAGCGGGTTAGACGCGGGTTCTGGGCGGGCTAGAGCCAGCGGGTTAGACGCGGGTTCGGGGGTCTCGGGGCTCCGTGTCGCGTCTCCTCTCCCGCGGTCCTCATGAGCCTCCTGGGCTACAAGAAGAAGAGCTGTTATGACGGATACGAGTCTTTGCAGTTGGTCGACGGCGGCGGGGATAGCTTCAGCCTCGGAGGCTCGCTAGCTGCTGGCCTCGGACCCAAGGGGGGCAGCCTCCTCCTCGGAGGAACCAAGGGGGGCAGCCTCCTCCTCGGAGGATCCAAGGGGGGTAGCCTCCTCGGTGGAGGACCCAAGGGGGGCGGCCTCCTCCTCCTCGGAGGACCCAAGGGGGGCAGTCCGCTGCGGGAACGGGACTACTGCAGCACCATGGACAGCTCAGGTAGGACGGCGGCTGGGGGACGGGATGGACGCGATGTGCGTTACTGGCAGGGGGCGGGACGTCCGTTAGAGCGGCGGGATCACCGTCTCCCGGTACACATGTCCTAAACGTATTTCTCCGTCATTCGTCTCCATGTTGACTCTCCCGGTCGTGGTCGGTGGTGTTTGTCGCCCGCGTCGTGGTCGTGTTCTCGGGGGGGCGGGGGGGGGGGGTTTAAGCGGAGAGGGAGGCTGACCGGATGTTGCGGGGCACTCGACCGGGGGAGCGCTGAGCCGTGGGATCCCCTCCCAGCCTGCAGCTCAGCGCCGCCGCGGAGAGGCTCGCTGCGTCGTCATGTCGGATGATGAGAATTATTTGTGCAGGAAAACGCCGCATGTCTCTCATACTAGTCAGTAATACAGTAATAAAACACAAATATACACAAATATACACAAATATACACAAATACACACAAATATACTGGTGCTGAGGTGGTTGTATCTGCGTCCCCGGGCCCATCCACACAGTCCAGAGGTGAAATGTGATATCTCCTTTATTATAAGACCTTTATAATAACCATATCATTATATCATATACATGGTATATATGCACTACATGCTTTATTATAAGACCTTTATAATAACCATATCATTATATCATATACATGGTATATATGCACTACATGCTTTATTATAAGACCTTTATAATAACCATATCTTTATATCATATACATGGTATATATGCACTACATGCTTTATTATAAGACCTTTATAATAACCATATCTTTATATCATATACATGGTATATATGCACTACATGCTTTTTGCCAACACATATTTGTACAGGTCTATTATGTGAACCAACCTAACCTGGTTACAGATAGAGTATAGGCCTATGTATTGATATGGATGTCCCTGTATACAATACTACATTCATATAATAGCCGAGCGTCTTGCTTAATTAATGTTCCTTAAACCACATTATAAATACATCACTTCGCTTAACCCTAACCGCCACTGCCAGGGTGCCTACTACTAATGATTTAGCGTTGTGGTTTTGCTACTACAACATTTACATTTACATTTACATTACATTTACATTTAGGGCATTTGGCATTTGATGCCTTTGTCCAAAGCGACTTACAAAGAGTATATTTGTTGAAGGAGTCAGCAATATATCACTGTGGTGCATAAAGATAAGAATAGAGCAGGTTTAGAGCATTCATAGTTACAAGGTTAATAGAATTAGTTTCATAATTGCTAGGCTGCTGCATAATAGCTGAGATAAGAACGTACAATATGATATATATACAGTATAACATATCATAATAGCTGAGATAAGAACATATAATATGATATATATACAGTATAACATATCATAATAGCTGAGATAAGAACATATAATATGATATATATACAGTATAACATATAATATGATATATATACAGTATAACATATAATATGCTATATATACAGTATAATATATAATATGATATATATACAGTATAACATATAATAGCTGAGATAAGAGCAGAAGTGCCATTCTGAGTGCATTACTAACATCTAAGATCATACAATATGCTAAACAATGTTGAGTAATATTAATAATGGCAAGACGTACAACAGGCAAGTGAGACAAAAACTTGCAATGCAAAAACATTATTATTCATCATCGCAGTAAAGTAATCGAGTTTATGATCTGTAACACACTTCACACCATGACAGCAGGGACTCTGTTTTACTGTAGCAGCTAGAGGAGAGAGGAGGAGGAGGAGGAAGAAGAGGAGAAGGGGGGGAGGAGGACGAAGAGGAGGAGGAGGAGAGAGGGAGGAGGAGAGGAGGGGAGGAGGAGAGAGGGGGAGGAGGAAGAGAGGAGGAGGAGGGGGAGGTGGACGAAGAGGAGGAGGCACACGAAAACAAAAGCATTGATCTCCCTGGCAGCGGCTTGGGCCGCCCCTGTTGATGAGGAGATCCTCGCCACTGCTCTCTCATCTCACTCTCTCTCATCTCACTCTCTCTCTCTTCTCTCTCTCTCTCTCTCTCTCTCTCTCTCTCTCTCTCATCTCTCTCTCATCTCACTCTTTCATCTCTCTGTCTGTCTCATTGCTATATTTTTCTCTCTCTCTTTCTCTCTCTCTCACTTTCATCTCTCTCTCTCTCATCTCTCTCTCATCTCTCTCTGTCTCTAATCTCTCTTTTTCATCTCTCTCTGTCTGTTTCATTGCTATCTTTCTCTCTCTCTTTCCCTCTCTCCCTCTCTCCTCTCATGCTCTCTCCATCTCTTCCCCCACACCTGTCTCTTGTGTGTGTCTGTAGTCAACGCGATTGTTCTTCAGGCTAGCGCCAATCCAACGGGCACTGTGCTATGCGAGCATGCAGGCGCTTCACGTTAGCCTAGCTTCTGACCGCGCTGCTGCGGCCGCCGCCGCCGCCCACATCCAGCTGGCTGCAGACGGGCTAGGAGTTAGCATGCTGGGATGCCCACGCAGCAGCAGCAGCAGCAGCAGCAGCAGCAGGAGGTTCTCAACATATTTCTCAACAGAGTCACGCGGGCCGCTCACCTAGTCACGCGATAGGCCGGGCCCCCCCTCTGTAGACGATGACATCATCCTACACTCCCCCCCCCCCTCCCAATGGAATCTCATAATGTAGGACGAATGTATGACTTGTCCTACACCCCCGTCTCATCGATAGCGGCTAATAGCTTAGCATCGGATCACTTTGTTGTCCCAGCCAAACTATTCTTATGAAGTCATCAGTATGGACCAGTGTGTGCGTGTGTGCGTGTGTGCGTGCGTGTGTGTGTGCGTGTGCGTGCGTGTGCGCGTGCGTGCAGATCTGCCAGACATGTCAGGTTCTATACACGTTATATCTGTTTTCATTTAGTTTGTCTACACCATCAGCACTTACTGAAGACTGTATCCTTATCCATCGTGAGCATGTCCTGGTGGATAGAGAGACCTGTCCTGCACTCATGGAGGCATGGTTCACATAGCAGAGAGTCAAAAGCCTGCTGTAATATGCAGAGTGTTATTTGCATGCTTTCAAAGTTTCATTAAGAATCAATATTAATAGATGAAAGTGTATTTTTTGGCAATGTTCTTTGCATGTTCATGTTAGTGTCTCTGTCTCCATCCTCAGTGTTTGTCCTTTTGTGTGTGTGTGTTGTGTGTGTGTGTGTGTGTGTGTGTGCGTGTGTGTGTGTGTGAGTGTTTGCATTATGTGTGTGTGTGTGTGTGTGTGTGTGTGTGTCTGCATCTGTGTGTGTGTGTGTGTGTGTGTCCCTCTGGCCGCCTCTAACAGGCCCTCCCTCCCCAGATATGGACGCCAACTACGGCGGCGGCCTGCTGGACATGGTGAAGGGCGGAGCCGGCAAGTTCTTCAGCAACTTCAAGGACAACCTGAAGGACACTCTGAAGGACACGTCCACCAAGGTCATGCACCAGGTCGCCACGTGAGTCCCACCCCGCCCCCACGCTCACCTGTCTGGGGGCGTGTCCGTGTCTCTCTGAACGCCGATACAGGTATATCAAGGTTGAGTTATGGTTCTGCGGTGAGCAGCGCGTTGCTGTGGTTCTCGACGCCACCGCTGCTCGTGGCGTTCTGCGTTCCGTCGCGTCGCAACTCGGACGCTCTGGCAGGCAGGGGGGGGCGCCACTGTTAGCTACGCCGGGAACTCAGAGAGCCCTCGCCGCGGCTAATCGACGCAGGAGTAGACATTAAAGGAGACATATCATACCACCAGGTGTGAGCGTGATTAGCCTACCAGTTGCTACGGTCCACTGGGTAGGCTGGTGGGCTGATCTATCCACCATACTTCTCGGTGGAGGGCGCAAACCGGGAAGATTCTGAAACCGTTTGGAATGGCTAATCACACTCACACCTGGTGGTATAATAGGAGTCCTTTAAGCATCTCCAGCGATGACACACCGAGGACTGGGTGGAGAGACAGAGTTTCATGGAGCAGGTTCCTGTTGCTTTGCCCTCCAGCGGAAGAGGAATTCTCCCCGCGAGTGTCAGAGACCCACGCCAAGCTCAACACGTCTCTGTGTGTCTGCAGAGAGTGTAGAACGTACGCTCGGAGCGAGTCACCCAGTTAGTTCGTTTGTTTGGGCCTTGAATTTCTTTACGATCGTTCACGGGCAACCAGGGGGACAGAATAACCTTGCTTTAGTTTAGTTTCGGGGGGAAACGGGTAATGCTTAGTCAGTTGCGTGTTCAGTTTACACGGTGTGAGCTACTTTGATGACTTTTGCATTCGGTACAGAAGCTAGTGAAAGTGGAGAAACAAGAAGCACAACACGACACATCTGAAGTAACGGGTGGAAGAATGGGCAGAGGAAAGTATGACAGAGTTCTCTCTCAGTGTCTGGCCGGGACGGACTGGTTTGTGCGCAGGCGACTGCATGGGCAGCATAAAGACGTCCTCTGTATTGTAAGAAACACGTCAACACACACACACACACACACACACACTGACTCACAGTGAGTGTGTGCGGGATTATTCCCGACACTGGCGGTCTTCACCCACCCAGTCAGCTCTCTGTTCTCCTCCTCCTCCTCTCCTCTCCTCTTTTTGCCTCCTCATCTCGTCTCCTCTCTCACCCTCCTTCTCTGGCCTTCTCTCCCTTTCCCCGGATCAATTATTTATGGGTGCTGGTTGGGTGCTGGTGGGTGTGCACGCAGATCCATTACCCTGCGTGGCTGCTGGCCACCGGCGCCTTTACGCACACATTCATACCCGTGTCGCACTAGTCCTGCACCCGTCCACGGGAGAGAAAGTGTGCGTGTGTGTGTGTGTGTGTGTGTGTGTCAAGTCAAGTCAAGTCAAGTCAAGTCAATCAATTGTATTTGTATATCCCTTAATCACAATACAGTCTCAAAGGGCTTTACAGGCCAGATTATTATGGGCCAAGTGATTTATGACGAAATCATGACAAAAGTGTGTGTGTGTGTGTGTGTGTGTGTGTGTGTGTGTGCCTACAAGCACACAGAGTCTGGGGCTGGGCGGGGCTGCACACCTGGGGCCCACAGGTTAAACCAGCCCTCACCACACACACACACACACACTACACTGCTACAACACCTTTGGCCAAACCTAGAACTAGTTCAGCTTCTGAGGTCAGTCCAAAGCATTCGTCATTTCAGGTACTTTCGGGGTTTAACGTTTTCGAAGCATCATTCACTCGTTAAGACGTATTCATGAGTGTGTCACCGTGTCTCCGGCCGCCGCTCTCGCTCTACTTCAGCTTAATTAAATTGTGCTGCAGGTTGTTGTTGGGCAGCTGCAGTCTCTGCATTCAGAGAAAACGCTGCCGCTAAATAATTGAGGAACAAGCTAGCTAGCCAACGCTAGTTTGTTTACCTGCCGAAGACGAGCTCCCACAGGGGAACACCTGAGGGGGCCGAGTCTGACTGGAGGACAGACAGACAGACAGACAGACAGACAGGGTGGCTGGGGGTAGACTGGCTGGAGGACAGACAGACTGGGAGACAGACAGACAAACAGACAGACAGGTCTGGGCTCTCCATGGCGTGACGGCTCAGTGTCCTCAGTTTGCCTCAGCAGCAAACAATCGCCACGCTAGCCAACACATATGGCACTCGTCCATCTCTCTCTCTTTCTGTCTCTCTCTCTCTTTCTCTGTCTGTCTGTCTCTCTCTGTCTCTCTCTCTCTCTCTCTCTCCCCCTCCCCCCCCTCGCTCTCTCTCTCTCCCCCCTCTCTCTCTCTCTCTGTCTCTCTCTCCCTCTCTTTCTCTCTCTCTCTCTCTGTGACAGAATGAGTCTCTGTGTTTCCTTCAGCCAAATCCTATAATTGCTGTGAGTCTAGTGAGGCCGTGGATGACTCAGCTGCAGGGACTCAGAGGTGGAGAGACGAGTCACTGAGAGACAAAAGACTCTTCTCTTCACTCAGCACTTTTTAGAGAGAGATGATCAGCTGACTGAGGGTGGGGGGGGCGCAGGTGTGTGTGTGTGTGCTGATGCCTCCTATACAGGGTTAGGGGTGGACGAGGCCTCTTATAAAGGGTTAGGGGTGGACGAGGCCTCCTATACAGTGTTAGGGGTGGATGAGGCCTCCTTTACAGGGTCAGGGGTGGACGAGGCCTCCTATACAGGGTTAGGGGTAGACGAGGCCTCTTATAAAGGGTTAGGGGTGGACGAGGCCTCCTATACAGGGTCAGGGGTGGACGAGGCCTCCTATACAGTGTTAGGGGTGGACGAGGCCTCCTATACATGGTTAGGGGTGGACGAGTGCCTCCTATACAGGGTTAGGGGTGGACGAGTGCCTCCTATACAGGGTCAGGGGTGGACGAGGCCTCCCGGTTTGTAAGGTTACGCATGCGATCCAGTTACATGCTGGTGTTCAGCGGGCCGGTTATGTAAGTGTGTGTAACACTGAGTCATCAGATCCTAATTACTTCCTGACCAGGCGTTTTCCCGCCCACTACTACTGCTGTAGCTCCGCCCACTTCCCCTGATCGATCTCTGACCCTCCTGTCACCCGCCACTCAGGGATGTCACTCACCATCACCTGCATGGACAACAGGGTAAACTGTGAAGTCTCTGTTCTGATTGGACGCCAGTCATGTGGACGATATATTCTTCATGTGTCTCCCAGGTACACCAAAGGGGAGCTGGACATCGCTTACATCACGACACGAATCATCGGTAAATACTTTCAGTTACTTTCCGTGAAGCCTTGAGTTCCCTCTGGGCGGGGCGTGGGGCGCGATTGATCAATCATCAAAATTACAGTAGATTGAAAAATCGACTAATTGGTTGATCGACGAATCGTTCCGGTCCTATCACAGAGTTATATTAATGATGCTTTATGAAAACTACTTGGAACTCATTCAGTTGTTACACAAAGTGTTATATATAATGATTTAGTTCAATACAAGAGGGACATGTTAATTATAATTGCAGCTCCAATTATACAGTATTTCGAAAGTAAACAGAAATAAACCCAGAATACAAGTACATTAAATTATGAGTAAACCCCGTTTTAGCGGGAGAGCTGAGCAGTCGTGATATTTAGTGAAGGTTTTAGAAAACATTGACACCTAGCGAGGTGCAAGGGGCGGAGTCAAACCCATGTCACTCATGCTCCAGCTGGGGTGGACAGCCAATAGAAAACCAGCACATGGTGAGACCTAAACACAACTGTTAACAATTGACACGTGTGATTTTGATTAACTTTAATGGATAACCTGAAATGATTAAATGCATCTGTCCGTCTTTTTAATCAGCAAGACGTATAATTGACGCTTGGACGATTTCCTAATGAACACATTTCTCCTCGTCTTGTCTTGTCGCGGCGCTGCAGTGATGACCTACCCCGCCGAGTCGGCGCAGATCGGCCACCAGAACCACGTGGAAGACATCCGGTCCTTCCTGGACGGTCGCCATGCCGACCACTACACCGTCTTCAACCTGTCACAGCGCAACTACCGCGGCGCCAAGTTCTCCAACCGGGTGAGCGACGCGGATCCTCGCGGCGCTGCTTACTTTGGTGTATTCCGTCAATCGTTTTATGAATGAGTTGAGCGTTGAGGGTGGTGGCGTGGTGTTAAATTAATAAACGGGTACCACAGGTAAACTAAGACTAGAGCTCTTCAAACTTAAAGAGACACAGAACAGAAGACACAATGATCCGACCAGGACCGACCGACTGGGGAACCAGACTAATATAGAGGAGACACATGAGGGGGGATTACGGACACAGAGACACCGCTGGGGCACACAGGACACACGGCAAAAACACAGAACTAGACGAACTAGAGACGAGGAACACAATAGACTTACAATAGAAATACAAAGCTAGACTGAATCAAGAGCATAAAGTCACAACCGTGTCATTGACCCAGATATGCTTCACGTGTTTCCGTCACAAACCGCGAAAAAACACACAGCAAACACACAGTTTCCCCTGCCAGGTGTGAGGGTGATTGACCATTCCCAAGCCCCCTTATGACATCACAAGAGGGGAGTGTGTCCACCCCAGATATACTGTACATGGTGGATAGATCAGCCAGAGTCCACTGAGTAGGCAATTCAACGAGGTGACTCGGAAGCAATCATTATAGAATCAAAATCACCGATTCCGAAAATATTACAAATGTCGTACGAATCGGATTAATTCACTTAAATGATGTAAATCCATACAGTAGCCTATACCACATGCATTACATAATCCCTCCAATAACTTCCAGCTTCTCTCTGGCGACGCGCGAGAGCGAGCGGCATGTGAGCACTGGCAGCTCATGAGTCACCCTGCTAACCCCCCCCCCCACCAGCAAGCTCCTCCCCCTCCCCCCAGCTCCTCCCCTCCACCCCAGCTCCCCCCCCCCCCCCCCCTCCCCTGTGTGTTCCATCCCTTTCTCTGTTTGTGCCGTCGTTCCTGTTTCCTTTCATCCTTCGCTTCCTTCCTTGACGCTGTGTTCTCGTCCTGCCGTTTGTGCCGTTGCTCCCTCCCCCCTTCCCTCCCTCCCCCCCTCTCTGTATCCTTTGTGCTGCTCACGCTCTCTCTTTTTCTCTTTATCTTTCTCTTTCTCTCTCTCTCTCTCTCTCTCTCTTCCTCCCCTTCACATTCCTCAACTCTGCCCCTCCCTCCTCTGTCCTTTTTATAATGTACCGCCCTCGCTCTCTCTCTCTCTCTCTCTCTCTCTCTCTCTCTCTCTGTCTCTCTCTCACTCTCTCCTCTCTCTCTCCCTCTCTTCTCTCTCTCTCTCTCTCTCTCTCTGTCTCTGTCTCTGTCTCTCTCTCTCGCTCTCGCTCTCTCTCTCTCTCTCTCTCTCTCTCTCTCTCTCTCTCTCTCTCTCTCTCCCTCTCTCTCTCTCTGCAGGTGTCAGAGTGTAACTGGCCCTCTCGCCAGGCTCCCAGCCTCCACAACCTGTTTGCCGTGTGTAAGAACATGCACAACTGGCTGAAGCAGAACCCCAAGAACGTGTGCGTCATCACCTGCTCGGTAAGAGGTGACCCCGCCCCCTGCCCGCCCCCTGCCCTGCCCCCCCCCCACACACACGTTACGCTCACGAGTCATGACAGCTCACCACTAAATTCAGGTCCTGCGAGCTGTTAACTGGCCACCGATGCGGATCTACGAAGGACTTTCACCTTTTGAGACCTGAAATGTGCAAATGTGTTGCTACGTTGACAAAGCACTAACACACACACACACACACACACACACACACACACACACACTCACACACACCTCACACACACTCACACACACTCTCACACACACTCTCACTCTCACGAGTCTCTGTTGCGTCTGAGCTTCCAAACTGGTAACACATGTTGGAGTTCTCCTCCGAGGGCCCCACTGGCTGCAGGCCACCCTGCTTGTGTTCAGGGGAAGATAAAACACACACATATACTGTATATATGTGCATATTTAGGATAGATACATACATACATACATACATACATACATTGAATGATACATGTTGTCTATTGTGTAGCTCCTGCCCTGCGATCGCCTTCCCGCGTTCCTCAGCGCGGCGTGTTCAGTCGGCTACGCTGTGGAACGCTAGCGTGTTGCTGCCAAATCGCTGTGGTTTAACTGGTGGTTTGGCACCGGTGACTGCGGACATTTTCCCTGTCTCCCAGGAAGTCCAGCCTTTAATTATGTTGATTTATCAGGATGGAAATGTGAAAAATATGCAGATATGTGACGATACATACAACTGCAACCCTTGTGGACGTGATGCCCTCCACCCCGGGGCGGCGTCCGGACCGACGGCGCTTCATTAGATTTGTGATTTTTTTGTGTCCAAAGTCGACTTGAGTCCTAATATGACGCAAAGCAAACAATACGTTTGTGCTCTGCTCATTGAAAACAACATGATTGTGTTCAGTTTTAGGCAGGTTTAACCTCTCTCTCTCTCTCTCTCTCTCTCTCTCTCTCTCTCTCTCTCTCTCTCTCTCTGTCTTTTTCACTCTCTCCCCCCTCCATCTCTATCCCATCTCTTCTCCCTTCCTTTCTTTCGCTTCCTCTCATCTCTCTCTCCATCCCCCTCTCCCTCTCTCGCTCTCTCTCTCCCTCACCCTCCCTCTCTCGCTCTCTCTCTCTCCCTCCCCCTCTCCCCTCTCTCTTCTCCCTCTCTCCTTTCTCTCTCTTCCCCCTCCCTCTCTCTCTCTCTCTCTCTCTCTCTCTCTCTCTCTCTCTCCCTCCTCCCGGGTGCAGGACGGTCGAGCTCCCTCCGGGGTTCTGGTGTGTGCCATGTTCTGTTTCTGTCACCTGTTCGTTGGCCCGGTTCCGGCCATGCAGCTGCTCAGCGCCAAGAGGCCCGGCTCTGGACTCTGGCCCTCGCACCGCAGGTCAGAACCTCAGAACCTCCCCGTGTGTGTGTGTGTGTGTGTGTGTGTGTGTGTGTGTGTGTGTGTGTGTGTGTGTGTGTGTGTGTGTGTGTGCGTGTGTGTGTGCGTGTGTGTGGTGTGTCGTGTGACTACTGCTCAGGTCCAGTGACTGAGCACTGAGTGAAGGCTTCAGCGTCGGCGTCATAACTCCGGTCCGTTAGCGGAGAGCCCTGTGACTCAAAGCTAAAACCGCTAGCATCACGTTTTACTGTCGCTGACAATCAGTCAAGATGGCCGACGCCGTCCCGGCCGACTAAGCCGTCAACGACGTGTTGCCCGTCTGCGTTGTGCTCTTGTCATTCCGAGTTATCGTGAGGGAAAACAAACGATTTATTGCCGTGCGACCATGCGTCTATATTGTTTTAGCGTTCAACCAAACCCCATGAGCAACGAAGGCCTCGGATAGAGGTGTCCGTACACTGTCCTTTTAGCTCCTCCTCCTCCTCCCCCCCCCCCCCCCCCCCGGTGGTGTGCAGGTACATCGGCTACGTGTGCAGCATGGTGGCGGAGAGGCCCAGCCTGCCGCACTCCAAGCCGCTCGTGATCAAGGCGCTGAGCATGAGTCCGGTGCCCTGCTTCAACAAGCAACGCAGCGGCTGCCGGCCCTTCTGCGACGTGCTCATCGGAGAGACCAAGATCTTCAGCACGGCCCAGGACTACGAGAGGATGAGGTGCGCACACTCCTCCTCCCTGGTCCTGTTCCTCCTACCGCGGTCCGGGCGAATACTCTTTCCTGATTGGCCCCCGGCGGGTGTGCTGCGTTGGCCCCCCCGCGTCGTTAACCCCCCCGGTGTCTGTGCTCCAGGGAGTACCGGGTGCAGGAGGGGAAGGTGGTGTTCCCGCTGGGCGTGAGCGTCCAGGGCGACGTCATCATCTCCCTCTACCACATGAGGTCCACCATCGGGGGCCGCCTGCAGGCCAAGGTAGGCGGAGGGGGGGGGGGGGTCTGAGACTAGAGCTCAGGTCTCCATAGAGTCTCCTCCCTGAGAGTCTCCTCTAAGGGTCTCCTCTAAGTGTCTCCTCTAAGTGTCTCCTCTGTCTCCTCTAAGTGTCTCCCCTGTCTCCTCTAAGGTAGGTGTCTCCTCTAAGTGTCTCCTCTAAGTGTCTCCTCTGTCCTCAGGTGTCCAACACCCAGATCTTCCAGATGCAGTTCCACACCGGCTTCATCGCCCCCGGCAGCACCGTGCTGAAGTTCAACAAGTAATCATAAAAACATCATATAGCATGATAATATACAGTGTGTGTGTGTGTGTATTATAGTCTATTATCACATAAACATCATGTAGCATGATAATATACTGTGTGTGTGTGTGTGTGTGTGTGTGTGTGTATTATAGTATAGTTCATCACTCAGTAAAACATTTTCACTTTTGAATCAAATGCATTTGAAACAAATCCAATAAATGAAGGAATGTAGAAATTGTGTGTGAGCATCTCTCTCTCTCTCTCTCTCTCTCTCTCTCTCTCTCTCTCTCTCTCTCTCTCTCTCTCTCTCTCTCTCTCTCTCTCTCTCTCTCTCCATGCAGGCCGGAGCTGGATGCGTGCGATGCTCCTGAGAAGTACCCTCAGCTGTTCCAGGTGGTGGTGGAGGTGGAGGTGGAGGCGGTGGAGAAGCAGAAGGACCTGACTCCGCCCTGGGAGCACTTCCCCTGCAAGGACCTCAGCCCCACCGTCCTGTTCACCTGCCACCAGGAGCACCTGGACGCCCTGGCCGTCGCAGGTACACACACACACACACACGCACACACACACACACACACACACGCACACACACACACACACACACACTTTAGCCTTAGCTTCCTGAGTGTGTGTGTGGTGACGGCTGGTTCAACCTGTGGGCCTTGATTAGCCTTAATGCAGCCCAGGTGTGCAGCCCCGCCCACCCCAGACTAATCAGCCTGACGGGGTCCCGCCCAGGTGAGGCTGCTTAAACCAGCCACCAACCACACACACACTCCACAACATGTGTGCACACACTTCACGCTCACACACGAACACACATGCTGTGGACACTAGTATGGACACACGTGCACACGTCCACTCGAACCACTTTAACAAATGAATGATGAAATAATCGGATTCACGTTTCTGTCCCTACAAGACGAGATGGAAGGTTTGGATCTGGAGGGTAAGACGGTAGGACCGTAGGACAGTAGGACAGTAGGACCGCGGGACCGTAGGACAGTTGGACAGTAAATCCGTAGGACCCTAGGACAGTAGGACAGTAGGACCGTAGGACAGTAGGACCGTAGAACACTAGGGCGGTAAGCCAGTCGGACAGTAGGACAGTCTGACCGTAGGACCGTAAACCCGTAGGACAGCAGGACCGTAGGACAGTAGCACAGTAGCCAGTTCAATTTCAACCCAAAATAAGAGACAGCGAGGACTTCCTTGTGACCGTGTGTAAATATATTCCATTTGATTATGCTGAAATTGCATCAGCTCTGTTATAAAAGTATATATATTTCAGTTATAAATCCGGACATTTTTACCCCCCTTGTACAGACTTTGCTCAGAGTGCCCTTCTAAATACACTAATACTATCTAGATGTTATGTTACTATACTATATTATTATACTATATTATTATACTGTACTTTATTACAACCACTAGTCTTCTCTTAGTTCTCTGAGCGATCCCTGACCCAGCTGGATGTGTGTGTTAGCCTAGCAGCGTGTGTTAGCCTAGCAGTTAGCACCCTGGTTGACTAGTGCGACGCTATGTTGCTGTCTCTCTCGCTCTCTCTCTCTCTCTCTCTCTTTCAAATACAAATTCATCCCTCTATCTCCCCCCACCCACACCCACTCTACACCCCCCCCCCCCCCCCACAGAGCCCAGCCGGGCCCCCGGGGGTCCTGAGGGCCGCGGCCATGGTGAGGAGAGCGAACCGTCGGACGACGAGATGCTGTCCCTCTCCAGCCAGCAGAGCGCCACCAGCACCGCCCCCACCACCGCCAAACCCTCCGGCTCCGCCCCCCCAGACCCCGCCCTGACCCGGCCTCCGTGGAGGCCGACCTCCTGGGTCTGGGCGGGGAGGCCGCCGCGCAGCCTGCTAATGCTAACGCCACCGCGAGCGCCGCCGCGCCGCCTCTGCCGCGGGCGTGACCACAGACCTCCTGGGGGACCTCCTGTTCGGGGCCCCCGCCTCGCCCGCCAGCACCGCCTCCTCCGCCACGTCCACGCCGCACAAGATGGCTCCCAACGGCGCCTCGCCCGGCCCCTCCTCAGCGCCCCCCGCAGGTGAGCAGCGGTTGCGTTCACGCTACAGGCGGGGGGGTCAAACTCACCTGAGGTTGAGGGCCGGAACAGACCAAACGCTACTTAGTGGGGGCCGCACTAACAAAACACTTTTGATAAGATTGAAGACGTACTCTCTGTGCACAAGTTTTAAAATGTCTCATTACCTCAATCAACGAGTGAAATGAGGAGGTGAGAGTCTGAGAGATTTAGGCCAACTTGTTTTATTTCTTCCTCATGTTTCTAGTCTTCCTCTTTAGCACAGCAAAAGTGCTCGTGAAACTTAGTCTCAGCTCCACCTCCAGCTCCCTGAACTCAACAATGCACATTGCAACCCGCGCAGCTTAGATGTTATTTGTAGGAATTACAATACATTTGAGTGTTATTATGGATAAAGTGAAGAAATCGCGAAGAAATATTATTAGCCTATTAATGAAGGGGCGGTCTGGGTGTAGCAGTCACGTTGCCCTCGCTCTCTCAACCCTCTTCACCAACCTGCGGGTGGAAGTCAGTCAAGACCCCCAGTCAGATAATCACAGACCCCCAGTTAGTCTTAATCACAGACCCCCAGTCAGTCTTATATAATCACAGACCCCCAGTCAGTCTTACTAATCACAGACCCCAGGTCAGTCTTACTAATCACAGACCCCCGTTGTGTGTGTGTGTGTGTGTGTGTGTGTGTGTGTGTGTGCGTACCTGCGCCCGGGGCTGCAGGTGTGTTCCAGTCCCACCCCCCCATGGCGTTCTGTTGTTGGATGTTGACAGTCGGGGTGGTGGGCGGGACCGGGGAGTTCCGGCTTATCAGAGAAGGGACCGGGGAGCTCCTGCCTATCAGAGCGCAGAAGGAAGCAGCACCCGGGAATGTTGTTGTTATTTATACCACAGCTGGTGTTGAATACTTGGTCCTGATTGGTCAATAACGCTCCAATAGTGTGTATGTGCATTATTTGTCACTAATAGGACACCTCTTAACAGTTCTGAATCAATCAATCAATCAATCAACAAATCCAACATTAACAACAACGGTAAAAAGCCAACATCAACAAGATGTTTCTGTGACAACGCAAAAAACGATCTGCTAAAAGCACCACAGAAGAATCTTTTAATTTCAGCTGATTAAGTCGATGAGAGTGGCTGGGTGTGGGTGGGTGTGGTCTCTCTAGGTTACCTGGTCCCAGGAAGGAGCCAATCAGCTCCTGGGGTTTCGGGGCGGGGCCACCGGCGGCTCCGAAGAGGTCGAATGCTTGGGGGGGGCATAAAAGCATGTCTTTGTTTGTGAAACGTCTCCATTATTATCAATACTTTTTTGAAGGATAATTTTTTATGAAGGTGGACGGTGAAGAGGGTTGAGAGAGCGAGGGCAACGTGACTGCTACGAGGCTGACACCAGACCGCCCCTTCATTAATAGGCTAATCATATTTCTTCGCGATTTCTTCACTTTATCCATAATAACACTGGAGCTGGAGGTGGAGCTGAGACTAAGACTACGTTTCACAAGCACTTTTGCTGTGCTAAAGAGGAAGACTAGAAACATGAGGAAGAAATAAAACAAGTTGGCCTAAATCTCTCAGACTCTCACCTCCTCATTTCACTCGTTGATTGAGGTAATGAGACATTTTAAAACTTGTGCACAGAGATTACGTCTTCAATCTTATCAAAAGTGTTTTGTTAGTGCGGCCCCCACTAAGTAGCGTTTGGTCTGTTCCGGCCCTCAACCTCAGGTGAGTTTGACCCCCCTGCCGTAGCGTGAACGCAACCGCTGCTCACCTGCGGGGGGCGCTGAGGAGGGGCCGGGCGAGGCGCCGTTGGGAGCCATCTTGTGCGGCGTGGACGTGGCGGAGGAGGCGGTGCTGGCGGGCGAGGCGGGGGCCCCGAACAGGAGGTCCCCCAGGAGGTCTGTGGTCACGCCCGCCAGTGGCAAGGCACCAGGTGTGGATGAGATTCGCCCTGAGATGCTGAAGGCTCTGGACATTGTCGGGCTGTCGTGGCTGACACGCCTAGTCAATGTAGCGTGGAGGTCGGGGACAGTACCTGTGGAGTGGCAGACCGGGGTGGTGGTCCCCATTTTCAAAAAAGGGGACCGGAGGGTGTGCTCCAACTATCGGGGTATCACACTGCTCAGCCTCCCCGGGAAAGTTTATTCCAGGGTGCTGGAAAGGAGGCTCCGGCCGATTGTCGAACCTCAGCTTCAGGAGGAACAATGCGGATTCCGTCCCGGCCGTGGAACAGTGGACCAGCTCTTTACCCTTGCAGGGTTGTTGGGGGGGGGCATGGGAGTTTGCCCATCCAGTCTACATGTGCTTTGTGGACTTGGAGAAGGCCTATGACCGTGTCCCCCGGGGAATCCTGTGGGGGGTACTACGGGAGTATGGGGTACCGGGGCCGTTGGTACGTGCCATTCGGTCCCTGTACGAACAAAGTGCGAGCTGTGTCCGTATTCTCGGCACAAAGTCAAGCACGTTCTCAGTGGGTGTTGGACTCCGCCAAGGTTGTCCCTTGTCACCGGTTCTGTTCGTGATCTTCATGGACAGAATCTCAAGGCGCAGCCGAGGTGAGGAGAGTGTCCGGTTTGGGGACCTCAGAATTGCATCTCTGCTCTTTGCAGATGATGTGGTTCTGTTGGCTACATCAGACCGTGACCTCCAGCATGCACTGGGGCGGTTTGCAGCCGAGTGTGAATCGGTCGGGATGAGAGTCAGCACCTCCAAGTCTGAGGCCATGGTTCTCTGCCGGAAAACGGGAGAGAGAGATGTCTCACATCTTGGGTTTACGAGTGGCTAGGAACAGAGAGAGAGAGAGACAGGTAGTTGTCTCACTTAGTTTTAGGACCTGAGGTTTAGGAGAGAGAGAGAGAGAGTTATCTTAAAAACCTTCCTGTTTATTTGAAACAATTCTTCACAAAGGTGAGCGGTGTATTAGTCATAACTTCCTTCATAAACAGCTCTCTCTCTCTCTCCTCTCTCTCTCTCTCTCTCTCTCTCTCTCTCTCTCTCTCTCTCTCTCTCTCTCTCTCGGTTCCTAGCAGCTCCTAAACCCAAGATGTGAGAAAACTACCTGTCTCTCTCTCTCTCTCTCTCTCTCGGTTTCTAGCAGCTCCTAAACCCAAGGTGTTGGACGCCAACTTCGACGACCTGCTGTCTGGTCAGGGCTTCTGCGGCACCAAGGAGAAGAAGGGTCCGCGGACCATCGCTGAGATGAGGAAGGAGGAGATGGCCAAAGAGATGGACCCTGAGAAGCTGAAGGTACCGGGACCTGGGAGGAGAGACCTGCTGTAGAACACCACGACATGGACGGTGTTTAGTTCAACAACTCAACTCCTCTCCTCCTACTCTTCTCTCCTCTCCTCCACCTCTCCTCCTACTCTCCTCTCCTCTCCCCTCCTCTCCTCAACCTCTCCTCTCGCCTCCTCTCCTCTCCTCTCCCCTCCTCTCCTCTCCTCAACCTCTCCTCTCTCCTCCTCTCCTCTCCTCCACCCAGATCCTGGACTGGATCGAGGGTAAGGAGCGCAACATCCGGGCGCTGCTGTCCACCATGCACACGGTGCTGTGGGAGGGCGAGGGGCGCTGGCGGCCCGTGGGCATGGCTGACCTCGTGACCCCGGAGCAGGTGAAGAAGGTGTACCGCAAGGCCGTCCTGGTGGTCCACCCGGACAAGGTGAGCGCCTCCACCCGCCGCTCCACCCGCCGGTGTAATGCTCACCTGTTGCACCAGGCGACAGGTTGGGTTACTTAAAGGAACGAGGAAAGACTCTGTAGTGTCGTGTAGTGTAGGGGTGTGGTCTGAAGCCCCGCCCCCTCGCTGTCATGTGTAGTTCGTACTTCCCGAATGTCCGAAAAAGCGTCGCGAAATTCGCTAACTTTGGGTGATTGCAATTGAGGAATGAATTCATTTTCCACCGGGTGTGAGTGTGATTGGCCATTCCAAGTGGTTTCAAAAACCGGTCTCATCGCCGCTTTGTGACATCACAAGTGGGAGTGTCCACCTAAAAGTATGGTGGATAGATCCACCATACTTCTAGGTGGACACTCCCACTTGTGATGTCAGAAAACATAGATTCTGAAACCGCTTGGAAGGGCTGATCACGCTCACACCCGGAGGTATAATATGTCTCCTTTAACAACGTGGCTTGGGGAGGTCGGGGGTCGTTAATCTTGATGATCTCGTCTGGTTTAATGAGGCGAGCGGAGGCTGATGTGACGTCTGTCCCCCCCGCAGGCCACCGGCCAGCCCTACGAACAATACGCCAAGATGATCTTCATGGAGCTGAACGACGCCTGGTCAGAGTTCGACAGCCAAGGACAAAAACCGCTCTACTGAGTGGCCGAGAGACACGTGGACGTGGAGCAGAGAGAGAGAGAGGAGAGAGAGAGACAGAGAGAGAGAGGACATGGAGCAGAGAGAGAGGGAGAGAGAGGGAGAGGGAGAGAGAGAGGGTGATGGAGAGAGAGAGAGAGACAGAGAGAGAGAGACAGAGAGAGAGACAGAGACAGAGAGAGAGAGAGAGAGAGACTTCCTTCCTGCCACCACTGGTCATCAAGCGATCTCAGCCCCGCCCCCACCTGCCGGCAGCTGCTTTGACCCCAGCGTGACCTCGCACCACCTCCCACACCACCACCTCCACCCTCTCCTCCACCTAAAGATAAGTCATGACAGCTCCTGGACTCCAGACCAGTACAGTGAGGGCATCCAGAAGACCAACGGTGCTCCGTACCCCCCCACTCCCCCCCCCCCCCCCACGGAGATGACCTCAGAGGTGGGGTCAAGAGGAGGCCCCCAACACAACACTGGGAACCTGGGAGCCGTGGTACCGGTCGCAGGCGGAACCCGGCGGAGCCGAGTGGACGTTCCTTCAGACGTTTCCATGACAGCAATATGCACACAGTGTTTTTTTTTTTTACATATTTGACGTTGGGGGGGGGGGGGGGAATATCGGCGATATTTAGGAATGATATGAAGTACTCCATAAGTGTGTGTGTTCCGTATGATATGCTAGTCTTAACGCAAATTAAGTTTGGAAATAACGAAATAACGAATTTGTAGGGAACTCTCGATACTAGTGTTCAAATAATTAAAAAAAATGTCATTGACGGATTTTCGGAGACCAAACGTCTCGTTGGTGTTAGTTAAGGTAGCCCTAGAATCCACGTTCATGTTGACCGGAGCTTCTGCACGCGTGTGGCTGCTGCAGAGTTGCGATCTGGAGACCACTGTTCACGAGACGTTACGATTTACAAATACCACATGTACAGGAACATGGAGACGGTACCCGGCGGACGGCACCACCGGTCTGTACTAGAGCGTTCCATGGATCACACAATGACGTGGAGGCCGTCTTCAGGTGACGTGGAGGCCGTCTTCAGGTGTGTGGAGGCCGTCTTCAGGTGTGTGTGTTGGCCTCTTGGCACCCGAGGGGCTTGAAGCACAACTCGTGCGGGCGTGCAGGTTTAACCAGAAAGGTGCGACGTACTGGATGACTGTCGTTACTTCCACCACATTCGGCACGTCGTGTACCGTACGTTCTCTGGAGAGGTGCTGGCCGCGCGATCAACACGCCACATACGTGTACGCGTCGGCAGAATACCGTCAGATTTACCGGGAGATAAGTTACGTGAGTCATGACTGCTCTGCTTTTAACTGACAACTCACCAGCATCCGGGAGGCTAACACGAGGCGCTCACTGGCGTCCAGGAGGCTAGCTCGTTGCTCCAGACGTGAGATCTCGATGGGAGTTGAAGGACAGCAAAGCGTGTGGTCGCCTATTCTGTGGATGAATGTGTTTTATGAAGCGTCTCTGCCTCATTTCTTTAACGTCTGATTCTACTGAGCGCTAACGTTTGAGGCTACGTTACGGTTTCCGTGTGACTGCTTGTGTCCATGCCGCCCCCTGATAGCAACATGATCGTGTAACATGACTGACATTAATTTATTAATTTTGTAAGTTAATCACAATGCAACGTTATGTCTGACGAAAACAGAAAAAAATGAACCATATCAAATGTGCAGAATGGAAAATATCCCATAAACAATTTCTCCTTCGTTCCTCGTCCCCGGTGCTGTTTAAAGAACATCCTAAAGTTCACCGACAAGAGATCTCATGTTCCAGGGCCGTGACCAACAGGTTCTGAAGGACACTGGTTCTCTGGTGGTGGAAACCAGAGGAACCGCGCATGGTGGTGGTGCACAAGAAACTGTAGAACCACGGCACCACCTCGAGGACCTGGAACCGACCCTGACCCTAACCCTGACCCTACGACCCTATGACCTCCGTCGGCCTGCGAAGGGGAGACCACGTGTAGAAAGGCGAATCCCCTCTCGGTCCGACCGCTCAGTGGATGTGCGCGTGCGGTCGGGACCGCGGGGATGTGTGCGGATGTGAGCCGACGGGGACGTCAGACTTGTGTACGTGTTTTGCTCGTCTGCGGTCTCCAGTATTATCCTGAACGTGTACGTGTCCGTCTGTGTGTTTCCTCAGCCCTGCTTACCCCCCAGAGGACGTGATGTGTGTGCATATAGATTATCAAAAAAATAAAATACAGTGAAACCACATGAGACAATGTGTGTGTAGATTGAACCAGGATGAGAGGCTCTGGCTGTTCCCACGGGTGACACCAAGAACATAACCAGCCATGGAGTTGATGGGAGACTGTAGACCCATGAGATGGGGTCAGGTCTGATGGTACCCAGCCGGGGTCAGGGGTCAGGTCTCATAGTACCCAGCCAGGGTTAGGGGTCAGGTCTGATGGTACCCAGCCAGGGTCAGGGGTCAGGTCTGATGGTACCCAGCCAGGGTCAGGGGTCAGGTCTGATGGTACCCAAAAGGTGTCAGGGGTCAGGTCTGATAGATCAGATCCATATCCTCCATCTCTTCCACCACCTCCCTCTATCTCCTCCATCACCTCCCTCTGTCTCCTCCACCACCTCCTCTCTCTGTCCCCTCCACCACCACCTCTCTCTGTCTCCTCCATCACTACCTCCCTCTATCTCCTCCACCATCTCTCTCTCTGCCTCCTCTACCACCTCCCTCTATCTCCACCTCCTCCTCTCTCTGTCTCCTCCACCATCTCCCTCTATCTCCTCCATAACCTCCCTCTGTCTCCTCCACCACCTCCTCTCTCTGTCTCCTCCACCATCTCCCTGGATGGATGTTGTTGTTGTTGTTGTTGTTGCTCCTTTTAAACACTAGAGTGCAGCAGCAAGTAAATAACTGGCTTCTCCACACACACACAGGCACACGCACACACACACACACACACACACACACCCCATTTGAAATGTGTGACGTTAGCCAAAGTCTGTTTCTGTGTGTGTGTGTGTGTGTGGGTGTGAGGGACTTTCCCCACGTTACCTGAGCATGGGTCGCCCCCCCCTCCCACCATCACCAGCCCAGTTCTCCCGCTGGTGTTCCAGTAACCAGCGGTGGTCCTGATTCCAGCCTCCACAGCACCGTCCACTCTGAGCATCTGTGAGCATTTACTGACGGAGGCCTCTAGGGGGGAGGAGGGGGGGGGGAGTGTGGGGCAATCCGGGAACAGAGACTGCAATGTCCGCAGTGTTTAAACGCAAATGTGTGGGATAATAAATGAAACGCAGTGATTGAGTCACCCACCGGGGGGGCTAAACAGTGTCGTGCGGACCCCCAGCCACTGGAGGAGCTCCACGTGGAGCTGACGGCGCTGACGTTGCTGACGCACTCGGAGGACGAGGCTCACTTGACCCCCATGACCTACGCCGCTGACGAAGAACTGAGCACGACCTATGCACGCGCACACACACACACACACACACACACACACACACATGCACACATACCTATACACTAATATGTACACACACACACGCACGCACGCACGTACCTAGGTACACACACACGCATACATGCCACACACACACTCACACGCACACACGGCCTTCATGCTGTCATGATGTCCCCCTGCATGGAGGGTATGAGGGCCCATATCACCCCAAATCAGTCCTTCGTCAAGTTTTGCGACGTATTTGTGAGCCAATGGAGTCACTCGACTTCATTGGCTCGTCCATCGTCCACGTGGTTGTCATGACGTGAGAGCACGTCATCCAGGTCGCTATGAAAGCACAGTGGTCTGCAAATGAAAAGGTTTTTACTGTCAATAAATGCATAAATATGCTGAGAACATCAGAACCACATGTTTGGACTGTTTTCACAGACAGAGACAGGTGTGTCCAGGGGTGGACTGGGAAAGAGTAACAGATATCGTTACCTTGACTTCTGTTATTATACTTCAGAGAAAGAAAATTATTCTTCAATTCTTCCTGACTGAAAACAAATGAAAAGATGTCATAACACGGACTACATATGAACACGACTACTGAGGTATTTTACATATTTTCAAACAAGTCAAATTAAGTTGGTGGACCGTCGAAAAATGCAATCAGTTCTGTCAGCGGCCCGGACACATCAGGGACGACAGGAGCACAGACAGCGCCACTTAAAACGTCATGTTGTGTTCCCCTGTTTCTCGTTTGGCGATCGTCACTTCCCCGTAATGTTTTAGTTTTATATCCGTTGAGTTATTGTGTCGTGTTTTATATCTGCTGTTCTGTTCCCCACGTGTTTTACATTATCTGGTTGCTTATTGGTTTCCTGTTTCATTTCGTAGTCCGCTGACTCCTGTGTTGTGTTGAGTTGTGTCGTGTTGTGTTGCTTCCCCGCCCTTGATTGGCTGCACCTGTCTTCACTTCCCTCGTTAGCGTCTCCCTGTTTATACCTGTCCCCCCTCCTCCTGTGTTCCCCGTCAGATCCTCCTCGTAGTTCATGTGAGTACTGTCTCCTGTCCCCTGGTCCCCTGTTCCCCTGTCCCCTGGTCCCTGCCTGCCTGCACCTTTTTTTTGTGAATAAATAATTTATGTTCATCCCACTGTTTGCATTTAGGTCCTTTCCCCACCTTCCACTTTACCCCTCGATGACACACGGTGAGGCTAGCCTCGTTGACCTGGGCCTCAGCATCAACGTTGTGAAAAACACTGTTGGAAGTAAAACCACATGAATCAGTAATCAGAGACAGATTTCTGTTTGGCGCCGGTTAACTTCAGCCGAGGGTTTTCAGACCCACTCTGTGATATTGATCATGTGATCATGTGATCATGTGATGGGCACACTGTGACGTTGTGCTGTAGTAAATGTATGCATTTATAGCATTTATATTCTTCTTGTGAAATTGACGTTTAGTAACTGCAGGCAGACGCTGTGTGAATACACAGTTTATTCTATAACCCAGTGGTTTATTTACCAGCTGTTGCTACTAGAACTTGTATAACTATATATATAACTATATATATAACTATACAGACATGGTATTTATATTCATATTGAAATCGATACCGATACACTCAAAACAATAGCAGGCTAAGGTTAAAGGTCATCCCCTGGCAGCCCCCCTCTGTTGCTAGGTTACTTCCTAAATATAGTGCGTCCATCTTGGTTTACGAGCAGAAGGTTTATATGGAACTACAGCTGTGATGGAGGGGAACAATATCTGCTCTCTACTGAAGCCTCCACTGAAGTTTTATTTTTAATCACACGCTAGATTCCTGCTCCTGTTGTGAAGAGATTGGTCCAGAGGCAGATCACACACACACACACACACACACACACACACACACACACACACACACATACTGTATGCATGCACATATGCACGGACACACACACACACACACACACACACACACACACACACACAGGTGCATGCACACCTACACACACACACACACACACACATATGCACGCACACACACACATATGCACAGACATACACACCACACACACACGCACACACACACACACATGCTGTGTCTACATACTTGTCTGCTGAAAACGGAGACACATTTTAGTCACACAACACACACACACACACACACACACACACAGTCCCAAGAGGCATTCCCCCTCTAGTGGAATAAATTCTTATGAATTATTATGAGAATTCATTAGAAGTCATGTTTGCCTGCAAATGTTGAGTGAACTGAACTCAGCTGAACTGTTTTGAAAGTCATCTGAATTCTGCTGCCAAGACCTCATGTCCATATGCCAGACAAGTTACAGGACACACACACACACACACACAGACAGGCTGTTATGTCAGACGTGTGATTTGGTGTATTTGACACCGAGCTCCAGAAATAGATTTGCATGCCCAGAAACATTCAGGGAACTGTTGCTCTGATAACAGGAACCTGTGGAGTAGTGTGTGTGTGTGTGTGTGTGTGTGTGTGTAGGAGAGTGTAGCCATCGCACAGGATGGATACACAACTCTCAGCTCCGCTCGTACCTTCAGCACCTGGTGGCTCTCTGTACCCCCTGGTGGGCTGGAGGTCTCTCTCCTCAGGGGCGTCTCGTAGGCTGCGAGCGCTGGTATCCACGGCGACGGTGCAGGACCGGCGATAGACAACTGGTGAGTCGCTGGTGTGTTGTGGTTGTTTGTTTGTTGTTTGTTTGTTTGTTTGTTTGTTTCCATCATCATCATCATCATCATCATGATGCTGCAGTGTGATAGTTAATAATATAATTGGCATTGTTTAGCATATTGTACTGTATGTTCTTAGATGTTGGTAATGCACTCAGAATGGTACTTATTCTTATCTTTATGTTCCACAGCGATATATTGCTGTCTCTTTCAACAAATGTGCTCTTTGTAAATTGTTTCGGATGAAAGCGTCTGATAAATGCCCTAAATGTAAATGTAAATGTCCTCCTAGCTACGGTAAGTGTGGAGGTGTCCCTGAGCAAGACACCACCTAACCCTACCTGCTCCTCCTAGCTAAGTGTGGAGGTGTCCCTGAGCAAGAGACAACCACCTAAAGGCCCTTACCTTGCCTGCTCCTCCTAGCTAAGTGTGGAGGTGTCCCTGAGCAAGACACCACCTAACCCTACCTGCTCCTGACGTGTTGGTTGTTACCTTGCATGGTTGACACCGCCGTCGGTGTATGAATGGGTGAATGTGAGGCAACACTGTAAAGCGCTTTGGATAAAAGTGCTGTATGAATGCAATACATTTACCATTTAAATGTATAGTAGTTAATATAATAACGATAAAGGCTGAGACTTGACGTGGTGACAAACAAAAACATTCAGAGGAGGAGAAAAAGGTGGAAAGGAGAACATTAAGTCGCCCTGTAGGCTGGAAGGCCAGACAAACAGACGACCAGACGACCGGACAACCAGACAGAGACTGACTCTGTCAACACGACCGCTCTGAGCTAACGGTGACACCAAGCCAAAACAAGCACCCAAACTCTCAATGGCTGCCTCGCTCGGTGTGTGTGTGTGTGTGTGTGTGTGTGTGTGTGTGTGTGTGTGTGTGTGTGTGTGTGTGTGTGTGTGTGTGTGTGTGTGTGTGTGTGTGTGCGTGTGTGAGAGAGGTAAACAGATCTATACTCTGTTGTGTTCCTTTTGTACGTCTCTGTGTGAGTAATTGGCTAATGATTTTGCCACAATGATAAGTGTCTCTCCAAGGAACATCGTACTGTATGTGTACACACACACACACACCTGAACACACACCTGAACACACACACACACCTGAACACACACACACACACACGCACACACACAGACACACACACACACACACACACACACACCTGAACACTTGAACATCTGTGGTTTAATAACTTCTAAATGCATCTGCCAGCCAACCTTTAACCACAGCAACAGTAAAGTGCAGCTGTCAGAGCTAACTTTTTATAAACTGCAGCTGAGTCATTAACCTGATAAACTAACAACTGGACAGAACAACACATTTGACCTATTTGGAGAAGACAACAATGTTGAAGAATGGAACGCAGCAGAGGAAACGTGAATTTCATCCGATAATGATAACAATTTAATACATTAAAACAAGAAGAGATGTGCACCTGTGGACATTTCCTGGAGATTTTCAAGACTTGCTGCTGGATTGATTTATGGCCGAGACCGTTTAGGTTGATCGTGAAGCTTGAATTAGTACTTACTTAGCAGCACATGTTTACATGCTCGATAGTTTGAGGTGAAGTGACTTATTGAACTCGTGGAGAATAACAGGCCTATGAATCAATGTATGAACCGGTGGCCCTATTTTGTATGTTCGATAAACACATCAACGACTGAACTTTAAGCACAGTACTTAGTGTTTTTATGTTCTCCTGCAATGTGAACATAAAATGACATACATGGAATGGATTGCATAATTACTGTGTGGTTCTGAGGAAAGGGAATGGCGGAGATGTGGGAATCGTGACCTTTCACCGCTGGTCTTCAGTCACTTTATTGGCGCACAGACGGCCGACGGTGGCTGGACCAGAGAGAGAGAGAGTATGACATTCATCATTTCATACAGTTTCCCAGTAAGTGTGTGTTTGCCTCTTATCATGCACACGTTTGCACTCCAGGTGTGGTCCACAGTCCAGATGTAGTCCACACACACACACACACACACACACACACACACACACACACACACACACACGCGCACTTATGCACGCAGGCAGGCAGGCAGGCACACACACACACACACACACACACACACCAGCAGTTCACCCATGGCAAAAAATCTAATCTCAGTGAGGCTGAGGGCCAAGAGGGAGAACAATAATTAATTAATAATAATTATATTTGATGAAGGATGGATATCAAACGGCTGAAGCCACAGAACACTGCTGTGTGGGAAAATGATACTGCTGAGAGGATCTATGTTTCCCGTCTCCGTCTCTGTCTCTGTCTCTCTGTCTCTGTCTCTCTCTCTGTCTCTGTCTCGGTCTCTCTCTGTCTCTGTCTCTCTCTGTCTCTATCTCTCTCTGTTTCTCTCTTTCTGTCTCTCTGTCTGTCTCTCTCTGTCCCTCTCTCTCTGTCTCTCTGTCTCTCTCGCTCTGTCTCTGTCTCTCTCTGTCTCTCTCGCTCTCTCTCTCTGTCTGTCTCTGTCCCCCTCTGTCTCTGTCTCTCTCTGTCTGTCTCCCCCTCTGTCTCTGTCTCTCTCTTTCTCTCTCTGTCTCTCACTCATCTTTCTCTCTATTTTTTCCTTCTGACTCCCTCTCTGTCTCTCTCTGTCTCTCTGTCTCTCTCTCCTCTATTTCCTATTGTATTGTATTGCTCTCGGCCTCCCTGCTCCGTGGCGCCGTGAGTTCATCTGAGCCGCTGTTGGCTGCAGACTGAGTTGAGATGCAGACCAGATGTTCTCTGGAAAACACATCAGGCCGCCCATGAGTCAGCCCACGCCTGCTGACTCGCTGATTGGTGACACACACCACTTCTACGTGGCCCTTACGTGGGATTTTATTGTTGAAAATAGACAGATTTACAATGATACAAAAAACTACTGTTCACTCTTTGCATACGAGGAGGTCGGCGGGAAGGTCTCGATGGCGGTTCAGTGGTCCACCTAAGGTCAAAGGTTGGGAAGCACAGGTCTGTGCGTCTCATCTGGGGTGAGTCTTCATGGAGCGATTTGGGGTTCAAACCCAGAACCTCCCTTGGGGCCGGCTGTGGAGCTCCATCTCTCTCTCTCTCTCTCTCTCTATGTTGTCCGTATGAAGTGTTACCCACAGGGCAGACACAGGAGGGGGTCAGGACAGGCCAGGTAGGACCATGAGAAACAGGAGGGGGTCAGGACAGGCCAGGTAGGACCATGAGAAACAGGAGGGGGTCAGGACAGGCCAGATAGGACCATGAGACACAGGAGGGGGTCAGGACAGGCCAGGTAGGACCATGAGACACAGGAGGGGGTCAGGACAGGCCAGGTAGGACCATGAGACACAGGAGGGGGTCAGGACAGGCCAAGTACGACCAGGAGACACAAGAACATTCATCCCGGTGCCATTGGGCCCTGAGCCGCTCCCAGTTACACCCATTAAAGTCTGAGTAAAACCCCCCTTTGTCCAAACTTCTCCCAACAGGAGAACCCTAACCCAACGGAAAAAAGTGGCCAACACACACAGACCTTCCATAAATAACACAAGTACATAATTAACACAGCATCTTTTGATTTAAACATTTTTTAGCAGTGATGGAAGACGTGAAAACGCATTCGGCTGTTGGTTGGATTCCAAAGTGGAAGGAAATTTGGAGACATCAGGGCTGCAGAGGAAAACATGATTACCCGTCGGCCATTCCACGCGGTTTCAGAATCCCTGGCTCATGACATCACCAGTGGGAGTGTCCACCCAGATGTATGCTGGATAGATCAGCCTACCAGCCTACCCAGTGGACCGTACCAACTGGTAGGCTCATCGATCTGTTCAGGTCGTTCAGCTCAGCTGCAGGCACCTGATGGCTCAGCTGGGGGCTGGCGGCCATGCTGGGCAACATGTCTTCCTGTTTACTATCTGCTATCGTGGTCTTGTTGGGGTCGCATGTTCGACGTGTCAAGTCATTATGCTTGACTTGGTAATCAGCGGATGTTGGATGTTGGGTGGATGTTGACGGGGATAAAATGTGAGAACATTTTTGTAGACAAAATAACGTACACAAGGGAACAGAACTCAGAAATAACTTGTTATTTACTGTGTCCATTGGACACAGTATGTGTATGTGACAATTAAACTTCTTGAATCTTGAATGTTGAAATCATAGATGCAGTTTTAACACAAGATGTGTGAGGCTCCACTCCCAGCAGGGAGGCCTCGTCCTCCATCACCTCAAAGCAGGGGATGCCTCTCATGAATAATGGAACCTGATCCGCCTGCACCACCACCCCACCACCACCACCACCACCACCACTGCAGCAGCACCACCTCCGCTCTCACGGGAGCATGACGTAGCACCAGCATGATGTCATCTTTGCACACGGGTGGGGGTGGGATGATGCGATGGTGTGGGAGGGGGAGGGGGAGGGGGAGGCCGCAGGGATGATGTCATCACCTCATTTGAAAAGAGGTGACGTGTCTGAGCACCTCACCCCCGCCCTCTCCCTGGTTTCCCTCCTGTCTCTGGTCGTAGCTGCAGGTGGAGGTCCTCCTCAGAGTCTGGTCTGGTGTGACGAGGTCCCGCTCCTCCTCCTCTGTGTACCCAACTGTGTTTGTCCAACGCACCGCCTACAGATCCCACATATTGGTTTGTAAGGACGTCGGGTACATCACACACACACACACACACACACACACACACACACACACACACACACACACACACACACACACACACACACTGCGGTGTGGGTGTGCAGCCTGTATACATTGTGCTCGGTATGGAGGACTTCATAAACGTACAGCCTGCGTTTCGTTCGCACATCGGGTCGTGTTGTTGCAGGTTGCGTAACGCGGTGATGTGGTCTTTGTGATGCGGACCGAGACGAGACCCCGTGGAGTTCATGAGAAAGCAGGCAGCTTTGTTTGGAGATATGATTGCATCATCTCCTTTATTATGTAGAGGTGAGAGAGAGGGAGAGAGAGAGGGAGAGAGAGGAAGAGAGAGTGGGAGAGAGAGAGAGGGTGAGAGAGGGAGAGAGAGAGAGAGAGGGTGAGAGAGAGAGAGGGTGAGAGAGGGAGAGAGAGAGAGTGACGGAGTCACCTTGGGGAGCAGTCTCCAGCTGGTTTATATCCCATATTTTCATGCGTACACGATGATCACCAGTGATGGAATCTGAGCAACTTTATAAACCATGAAAGGTTATGGATTAGATTAGCCTGTAGCGGTTTAGAGAGGCGATAAACAAATGCGTATCAGGATAAACCCAGTGGGCTGCGGAGCCGGAGTATCGATGTGCATCTGTGAGCGACGCCAGGAAGGAACCCTCGTTCTCCGCCAGACACACTTGCCCATAAACACAGATCCTCTGGACGTCAGCACAGGCCTTTATTGGTTGGTCTGTGCGCATGAGCACACACACCCTCTCTCTTTGTCTATCACCGCTATCTCTCTATCTTGCTCTCTCTCTCTCTGCCACTCTGTGTCACTCTCTCTCTCTCTCTCTCTTTCTCTGTTGTAAATAGATACACACACATAGACACACAAACACACACACACACACAGACACACACACTTCGCAAGCATTGTTGTCTGTGGCTCTGCTGCGGCGCAGTGCAGAGTGGCCTCTACAATGTTCTTAAGAGGACGGTACACTTAAGGTTGGCTTTTTAAAACAAAGGGAGAGAGAAAGGGCGAGAGACACAGAGAGAGACACAGAGAGAGAGAGTGAGAGAGAGAGACAGTATTGTGCATCTTCAGTTAATGGAACTTAAAACTCACTAAAAGCTTTCTGATTGACAGGTGGGCCAATCATTGTTCATCATTATTATCATATAACAAATGCTTCAGGTGATGTACAAAATGTACATCACCAAATGTACAAAATGTATATGCTATATGTACATATATTATCATTATTATTATTATTATTATTACTGAATAAAACGTATTATTACTTCCCCGGATTGCTGTTTCTAAGAGTAATGCAGTTAATTGGTTTTCCCTAAATAATTGTGTGTGTGTGTTTGTGTGTGTGTGTGTGAGTGTGTGTCTGTGTGTTCAGGTGTGTGTGTGTGTGTGTGTGTGTGTGTGTTCAGGTGTGTGTGTGTGTGTGTGTGTGGTTGTGAGTGTGTGTGTGTGTGTGTGTGTGTCTGTGTGTATGTGTGTCTCTTCGGTCTTAATTAACTCTCAGCAACATTTCCATCCCAACGTGTTGCCGACAGGTATGACGTCACCGGGTGACATCATCACCCGGTGACGTCATTTTTAAAACGTGACACATGATAACACAAAGCAGCCCGCCCGTATTGTTTACATGTTGACATATTTATTTATTTATTTATTTATTTATTTATTTATTTATTTATTTATTATGTAGTACATATCGATCCGAAACGCGCGTTCATCATCATCAGTGACGGAAAAGTCGAGGATAAAAAATATTAAAACACTCAAAGTGGAGGAAACACGCGATGGGTGGGCGTGGTTTGGAGTTTACCACGCCTTGTCTACCACGCCCACCCCCGTGACGTCACGCCGTGTCTCCCACGCCCACCCCCGTTGTCTTTCAGCAGACCGTTCAAATGCTGCAAATGCTCCTCCTCTCACCACCTCCTCTCATCACCTCCTCCTCTCACCTCCTCCTCTCTCCTCCTCCTCTCACCACCCTCCTCTCTCCTCCTCCTCTCATCACCTCCTCCTCTCACCTCCTCCTCTCTCCTCCTCCTCTCTCCTCTCTTCTCCTCCTCTCTCCTCCTCCTCTTCCTCCTCTCTCTTCCTCCTCTCTCCTCAGCGGATTGAATGAGTTCATTGGGAACTCAACGTATCCAACAAACTACAAACAGGATTGAAAGTGGACCAGGAGAGACCAGCAGAGACCAGGAGAGAACCAGGAGATAACCAGGAGAGACCAGGAGATAACCAGGAGAGACCAGGAGAACCAGAAGAACCAGGAGAGACTAGGAGAGACCAGGAAAGACCAGGGGAGACCAGGAGAACCAGGAGAGAACCAGGAGAACCAGGAGAGACCAGGAGAGAACCAGGAGTCTGGAGAGGAGTGGACTCAGGAACCAGAGGAGGAGAACCGAGAGCTGAGAAGTAGGTAAAGTACGGTAATTATAGTAACGTGTAATATTATAGTAACGTGTCATATTATAGTAACGTGTCATATTATAGTAACGTAACGTGTCATATTATAGTAACATGTAATATTATATTAACATGTATTTTAGTACAACTATCAGATACTTTATTTTCTATAATTTATTATTCCGCCTTCCGAGACGCGGCAGCGGGAGGCGGAACACGTGTTTTACTGTCTGCTCATCAAGACGTTATCATATCATATAAATATAATATAATACATATATAATATAATATCATATCATATAATATCATATATATATATAATATCATATAATATATATATAATATATATATATATTAATATTAGATTATATATAATATCATATAATATATCATATAATATAAGTATATATATATATATAATGGAGGAGGAGCAGGAGGAGCAGGAGAAGGAGCAGAGAGGACAGGAGGAGGAGGAGGGAGCAAGAGGTGTGAGTCAGTGCCGATGAATGGTTGGCTTGTTGGAGCGCAAGAGGAGCGGACCCTCCGGGGGCCCAACGTGGGGGCCAAAGGAAACAGTAGAGAGGAGCTGGGTAGAAGACGACAGGTTAATAACACGCCATTTAGATCACTACTACTACTGCTACTGCTACTACTAATACTACTGCTACTAATACTAATACCACTACTGCTACTACTAATACTAATACAACTAATACTAAATACTCACATTTAAAAGGTACTATAAGTAAGAATCAGTGCATTCTCAGCTCCGTGGCTTGAGACAATAACAATCAGAAACTAATGTTAGTTCTAATCATAATTAAACCTTGTACACATTTAAAAAATCTATGAAATATATATATTTGTTATTATTATCCTAACATTAACCTATCAACCTGCTAGAACTAACATTAACCTATCAACCTGTTAGAACTAACATTAACCCATCAACCTGCTAGAACTAACATTAACCCATCAACCTGCTAGAACTAACATTAATCTATCAACCTGCTAGAACTAACATTAATCTATCAACCTGCTAGAACTAACATTAACCTATCAACCTGCTAGAACTAACATTAACCCATCAACCTGCTAGAACTAACATTAATCTATCAACCTGCTAGAACTAACATTAATCTATCAACCTGCTAGAACTGACATTAACCCATCAACCTGCTAGAACTAACATTAATCTATCACCTGCTAGAAACTAACATTAACCCATCAACCTGCTAGAACTAACATTACCTATCAACCTGCTAGAACTAACATTAAACCTATCAACCTGCTAGAACTAACATTAAACCTATCAACCTGCTAGAACTAACATTAAACCTATCAAACCTGCTAGAACTAACATTAACCTATCAACCTGCCTAGAACTAACATTAACCTATCAACCTGCTAGAACTAACATTAACCATCAACCTGCTAGAACTAACATTAACCCATCAACCTGCTAGAACTACATTAACCTATCAACCTGTTAGAACTAACATTAACCCATCAACCTGCTAGAACTAAACATTAACCTATCAACCTGCTAGAACTAACATTAACCGTATCAACCTGTTAAACTAACATTAACCTATCAACCTGCTAGAACTAACATTAACCTATCAACCTGTTAGAACTAACATTAACCTATCAACCTGCTAGAACTAACATTAACCCATCAACCTGTTAGAACTAACATTAACCTATCAACCTGCTAGAACTAACATTAACCTATCAACCTGCTAGAACTAACATTAACCTATCAACCTGTTAGAACTAACATTAACCTATCAACCTGCTAGAACTAACATTAACCTATCAACCTGTTAGAACTAAACATTAACCTATCAACCCTGCTAGAACTAACATTAATCTATCAACCTGACTTAGACTAACATTAACACATCAAGCCTGCTAGAGCTAACATTAACCCTCATCAACAGGCTGCTAGAACTAACATTAACTATCAACCTGCTAGACATTAGTTAACATTAAGTTTTCTGATTGTTAATTGTCTCAACGCCACGAGCTCACATGCACTGATTTCCTACTTATAAACCTTTAATATCAGATAATGGTTTTGTAAATGAGTAAATTCAGTAAATGAGATGAATGTATCTGAATGAATGAATCCACATTCGTATTTGACTTGGTATTGGTGGTGTGTAGCCTCGTAGTATTGCATAATTTATTCATTTTAGTATTTATTCGTTTCATCTTGCTGTGTTTTGTATCCTCACTCGCACACACACACACACACACACACACACACACACACACACACACACACACACTCACACTCACACACACACACACACACACACACACACACACACACACACACACACACAGCTGGCTGGGCAGTGTTCCCTGGTTATGTTCTGTTCTGAGCAACAACACCGCACGCCTAGGAACAACAAATGAGACAATTATAACACCACACAGGGCGACATATTGACATATTAAAAAATGAATGACATTAAACATTAATCAATCAGAATCGGAAACACTTTTATTGCCTTCGTTCTTGCAAACAAGGAATGTGCTTTTGTGTAATTGGTGCCTAACATTGAACATTAAACAGAGTAATAAAATTGAAGAAATTCTAAAAAAATCCAAAAATATAGGGCAGCCATGTTAGCAGACACGTGGCTGGACTCACGGTCAACAAAGGGCGAGAGAGGTTGGAGACTAAAGGGACCCACAGAGCGCTGGCCAGGTGGAGAGACAAAGCAAATATAGACTCTCTCTCTCTCTCTCTAAACTGGTGTGTGAGCTGAGAGAGAGAGAGAGAGAGAGAGAGAGAGAGAGAGAGAGAGAGAGAGAGAGAGAGAGAGAGAGAGAGAGAGAGAGAGAGAGAGAGAGAGAGAGAGAGAGAGAGAGAGAGAGAGAGAGAGAGAGAGAGAGAGAGAGAGAGAGAGAGAGAGAGAGGAGAGAGAGGTTATATGGTTAAGACGTGGTTGCTTTAAATGGCCTTAGTTGGGTTTTCAGTTTGTACTATGGATTAAATTGTGTTTTAATGGTGTTTTTAATTATTAACTGTTCTATAGCTGTCCAACATTGCTTTAAATACATCGCTTTTCTATTATTTTATCTTTACTCATCTGTTTCCATTTCTTTCATTCAAATGTAAGCCAGAGACCTCAGTGCTACAGTATATTAGCGGAAGCAAATGGATGGTAGTGTCCTACAGATGGCGCTGTCGTGTGTTTGCTTATGCAGGCCGGTCCTCACTACAGGATCATTAGCCCCGCTCTGTGCTGATGTCCCCCTTCTTCCTCCCTTCTCTTCTTCCTCCTGGATCTTGTGTTGCCAGATTATCCCCGATTATCCCCAGATTATTCCCTAAACCTGATTGGACCGCACCCCTTCCCACCGGTGTGCCCCCTGCAGCCGCGGGCCTGTTAACATTAAACATGCAGCCCTGAACTGCACCTTCATCGTCTGGTTAGAAGGACCAACCTCTTCCTCATTAGCTCCTCCTCTGATCACGTTCACTCAGGCTGAAGGCTGGAGGCTGGAGGCTGGAGGCTGGAGGCAGCAGTACGTTTAATGTGACCGGTGCTGTGTATTAATGTGACCTATATCGTCCTGTACCAATACTGCCCAGCCAGTCGCTCTAAAAGCTTTCCATTGTCCTCTCTCTACCTCTCTCTCTTTCCTCCCCCCCCCCCCTCTCTCTCTATCTCTCTCTCTCTCTATCTCTCTCTGTCTCTCTCTCAGGGAGGGCCTCATCCCAGTTAAAAGCCAGGCCATGCTCACTGGTCTGTGAACCCATACACTGTAAGTACCTCACTGGATCCTCATGCAAATACGCCTCAGTTAGGCGCAGCAAGGCTGAGTCGAGCTCTTAGACTTCATGACATTTCATGACACGCTTAGCATGCTGGTCACGTATTAAAGCATGCACTATGAGGGTGTGTGTGTGTGTGTGTGTGTGTGTTGAATCCTATTGTATGGAACTTACCTTTTTTGGAACCTGCAGGTGTTGGTGTGGAACCTTACAGTTGTACTGCGTGTTGTGTGGAACCTTACACAGTTGTACTGCGTGTTGTGTGGAACCTTACACAGTTGTACTGCGTGTTGTGTGGAACCTTACACAGTTGTACTGCGTGTTGTGTGGAACCTTACACAGTTGTACTGCGTGTTGTGTGGAACCTTACACAGTTGTACTGCGTGTTGTGTGGAACCTTACACAGTTGTACTGCGTGTTGTGTGGAACCTTACACAGTTGTACTGCGTGTTGTGTGGAACCTTACAGTTGTACTGCGGGTGTCGACATGCTGAGAGTCCTGGTCACCGTGGTTCTGCTGTCCCACGGTGAGTTGAAGTTCTCCATCCCATCTCAACATGAGAACCTCACAACAGACTCACTTTCAACACATCAACAGCAACATAAATACTTTTCCCTTAAGAATCTAAACTAAAAGGATTCATCCAATCTAATCTTGTGTTGAAATATACATTAATACAGTTTAATATAAAGTGGAACTATGTCTACGATCTATGGAGTTAGTGTTAGTTTAATGAGGACGAACAGGCCGCTGTGACGATTGAATTAAAAGGCATATTCATTAATATCTTTAATCCCTAGTAGTATTATTATTCTAGCTATTGTGGATTAAATGTTGAGCTGAGCTGACATTTTGTACATGAATAGGATTAGAGATACTCTGCTATGTTCTGTGCAAGCTGCCCCTATCTCTGAGATACACTTATGGTCTGCCGGGCTGTTTTCTTGTGTACTCAACCGCATGTTCCGGTGTTTTCCATCAGCCTGAGCCCACAGACTCACAGCCCACAGAGAGTTATTAGTGGTATTGAGAGATGAGGAGAAGTCCCCGTTGTACAGCCCTGCTGCCGCTATGGGGACAGAAAAGAGATTTTCCGGTTTCCCTTCTCGTTTTGATCGGACGGAAACCACATGAGAGAAAGAGACATTAAAATTGCGACACTTGTGACACACTAGGGAACAGAAAACACGACCGTGTCTGGGAAATAACCGGTTTTGATATGAGAACCTCGATGTTCCATTTCCACCATTCACCTGTTTACACGCTGGGGTTCTGTGACTCACCACCCCCTCCTTTCGTCCCATTTGTTCTTTTCTTGCGTTATTTGCGTTACCGTTGATGTGTAGTCCTGTATGCTCCCGTTTCCTCCCCTCGCTGTATTAATTCCCCTCATCTCCAGTTGTTTTGTGTTTGACAGTCTTTCAATGTACTGCAGAAAACCAACAGTCTGAGTCTCGAGTTCCTGTCTTCACTTCTTTACAAAATGCTCTGCCTTAGTGTCCCGGTAGCACATGACAACATCAGCAGTCCCGTCAGGAATGGCGGCGTTGCCGGGGACGGGTCACATGACGGCCTCCCTCCCCTGTGTGTCTCCTCTCTGAGCCAGGTTCCTGGGGCCTGGGACAAGGAGTCCTTGGACCGCCTGCCCACGGGGAACGGGGCCCAGTGGATCTGCCCTGGCACGATGAGCTGTGCTGCAGTCCCCAGCCCTCGGCCCTGCGCACCCTGGCGGCGGGGGGGAGTACTACGGCCGGCGTGGCTCCCGTCGACCCGGCGCCTCGTGCCTCTCAGCAGCACCCAGCGCGGTGTCGCTACCGGAGCTTGAAGAGCTCGTCACAACCTGGAGGAAACAACCAACGCTCTGGCGGTAAGAGACGATCAGATAAAGTTTATACTCATAAAAAGTGTTCACTTCAGTATGGTGGCTGTTGAACACACATCGAATACAGAAATGGGACAAACTGCTGTTTTAAGATAAAATGTGCATTAAGGTGAGTGTGTGTGTGTGTTTGGTGGCTGGCTTAATTGGCCTCACCTGGCCCAGTTAGAGTCTGGGGTGGGTGGGGCTACAGCCTCACCTGGCCCAGTTAGAGTCAGCGCACACACTCAGGGAGCGCTACCATGCTAGCAAGTGTATCATCTGCTCTGCTCATGTCATGTCTTCAACATTACAATAAGCCAGACTTTTCAACACCACTACTGCCTGTGGCCTTGGAGGAGCCCTGAACAAAGCCACACGATGTGGCATTGTAGCACTAGCCTTGCCTCAGTGGGAAAATGAACATTTGAATACAAAGCTCCTTGTTTCAGTACTGTGTTGCAGTTACTCTCAGTTCAAATGCCAGGATTGGGAGCTGTGCTCTTCAATGAGAAACCTTGACAACGTGAGGTATGTCCTCTCATGCTCTAGTGATCAGGATGGAGCCATCTGGGCTCTTTAGGAACAGCAAACAATAAACGCTAGAATAATAAATTAGTCATCTGAACGTCGGTGGGAAGACAATATAAAACAGGACAAAAGAAACAGCAGAGCAACACTGAGCAAGTAGAAAGCTGAAGTCCATGTGAGTCTCTCCAGAGAGCCACTGATAGGCCACGGGTTCCAACTGTGCAGTTCCCCTTACATTCAAGAGGACAATATGTTCCACTGAATCACGGCCAAGGTAAAAGCAAACCGCCACCACTGTTGGTCCATAGACAACCCTCGTCCTGCCGTTGAACTGTGGGGTGTCTTCAGCAGAGAGGCGTTAGGACCGGGCTTCTGTATCCAGACAGTCTCTGACACATCTGAATCAATGCAACGTCCACAGCATCCAGACAATTACCCCCGGCTAAAGGGCTTCTCTGTCGTCACTGACACATTCAGCATTTAAACAAACTAATGGTTTTCAAATTGGTCAAATTGGAATCAAGAAGACCAAGTTGTTCAGGATCAATAGTTTTTCCCTCCGGCATGTCCCAGTAGAAGTCCAGAATACAAATTAAATGACATGGGGCACTCAGTTGAATCTGAACCAAGGAAACACTTAACTGTCATGAACCCAACGTATCACAAATCTATTTGAAATGTATTCAACAATCAATAATTAAAGCAATCAAACATCCGGCTTGCTGTTATGAAAACCGTGTTGTGTGCACAGAGCAACACAGAGGAAACAGCTTGCTCTTGAATCCTACCTCAGTCTAAACTTCTTCTCCTGGTCCAATACGCATACATTTAGGCTCTGATTCAATCAGAGTTTCCAAGCAGAACGGGCAGTCCAGTCAGGCTGTCAGGATGTTCACATGAGGCCTCTTCACAGAAGCCCACGGCAGGGCTTAGAGCGGATTTACTGGTTGTCGCTGCTGTCCTGCCGGAGGCACTAACCCGGGGAAATCAATGTTCCCCATGCAGGCATCTGCTGGCGTGTCCGGTGTGCCCTGGACGACGACTGGGAAAACGTTGTTTGTAATCTCAAGTCTGGCGGTCCGCCCCCGCAACCGTCGGCCGGCGTCTCCGCGGTCATCAGCCTGCAGCGCCTGGCGTGAGTATGATGTGAACTCAGGTTCACACTGAGCTCTGAGCTCTGGCCGTTCTGTCTGCTTTAAACTCTCAGTCCTCTCAGTCAGCCTGTTTGGTATGCCTGGCGTGCCCGGGCCTCAGACCAACCGTTCGCAAACCGAGGTGTGAGTGTTTGTAAGTGCACGTGTATCCATGCTGTGTGTGTGCGCGCGCGTTCTACTGTGCATGAGTTTATGTGTGTGTGTGTGTGTGTGTTTTATTTATCTGAGCTTATCTGAGCAGCCCGGTGGGGGGTGTGGAGGAGGTCACAGCGAGCCTGCAGCCTGCGCTCCATCACCCCCCCGAGTGCCTGGTGGATAAACACGGTGCTTACAGCTGAACCAACACGTACTCCACCAGACACTAAGAAGAACCAGAAGAGCATTCATCTTGCGCCGCTGTCTGATTTCATCCAATCGCGTTGCAAATGGCTTCCTTTGAGTTCCGACCGGCGCCCTGGTTGGACGACTGCTCTTGTATCAGTAACATGATGTTATTTCCCCCACGATGACGATGACTCCACATTCATTAAATCCAGAGGCGAATTAGACCAATGTATATATTTAGTGTTTCACTTGTAGTATTATTCTTCTAGTAAAGTAGGAAATTAAAGGATGATAATACTAGTGTTGTGATCCGTCCCCAGGCTGCAGACCCAAGCCAGCGCTGCGGAGGTCGCCGAGGTCGCGGAGCCGCTTGTCGCCACGGGCGATCCTCTTGTTTGTTCCATCGCCCTCGACGACAACACCAATGGGTCCATCGCCATGGTAACCATCGCTGTGCTCAACACCAGCGCCCCCCCCGTCCTGCTGCAGGTGCCGCTGCGACCAGGTGAGGACTGAGACTGAGACCAGAGTACGTTCTGACAGATTTCAGGAAGTGAAAGTGAAAAGTTGTCAATTAAACAACGGATCATTCCTCGTTCTGGGAATTGTGTTTTTGAAGTCGAGGAGGTTTGGTTGCTGGGTTTTTGGTTCTGAGCGTTTTGAGGTTCCTGGCACGGCTTTGACATGGTTGGAGGTTTGACATGGTTTGAGTTGGTTGGAGGCTAACGAGGGCATTCAAGGCGTTGCTCTTTAAAGATAAACTGCCTGAGTCTGCCTGGCCTGTCCTGCAATGTGTGTGTGTGTGTGTGTGTGTGTGTGTGCGTACGTACGTGCGTGCGTGCGTGCGTGCGTGCGTGCGTGCGTGCGTGCGTGCGTGTGTGCGTACGTACGGTACAATTGTCTGTGTGTCTGTGTGTGCGTACGTGTGTGTGTACCTGACCCCTGTGGTCGAGTAGTGACAACAAACGCACCAGGAAGCCTCCGGAACATGTATTGACGCGGTGTTCGGAACACCGCTCACCGCATTTACTGACAGCTCAGCACTGATATATTAAACATGGAAAACCACGGAAGCCATCGACATAAATAGCTGGCAGTAATTATAACCAATAACCAACTGTCTTGACCAGAGTCAGCAATTGATTCAACTGAAGCCTCCCAAGCTTACATTTATATTGTCCGATGTTGTTTTTCAGCCAGACTCAATCAACAACCTCGTCTAGTTAATGCTAAGATAATTTCAATTGATTGAATTGAGCAGACCTAGCAGACCTAATTGGCTGGGATGCTAACAAACATGAGGCCAATACGGTTCTCATGAGATGGGGTTGATGAGCCTTACTGAGGTACTTTTTTGCATTTGTTTGGTTGTTTTCCCTCCACAGTGTGGCCGAGTCCTCCGGTCAACGTGAGTCACACCCAGATGACGGACGGGCAGCTGATCGTGAGCTGGAGCGACCCCGCGCCCCCGATAGCCGCCGCCGCACCGCCGCCGCGTCGCTACGAGGTGCGCTACGCGGTCAACAGCACGAGGCCCGTCTGGCAGGTAGGTGACACCACAACCGTTAGCCCTTCAAGCTCACAACCAGGCCCTGTCCCTCAACAACCAGGCCCTGTCCCTCAACAACCAGGCCCTGTCCCTCAACAACCAGGCCTTGTCCGTCAACAACCAGGCCCTGTCCCTCAACAACCAGGCCCTGTCCCTCAACAACCAGGCCTTGTCCCTCAACAACCAGGCCCTGTCCCTCAACAACCAGGCCCTGTCCCTCAACAACCAGGCGTTGTCCCTCAACAACCAGGCCTGTCCCTCAACAACCAGGCGTTGTCCCGTCAACAACCAGGCCCTGTCCCTCAACAACCAGGCCTGTCCCTCAACAACCAGGCCCTGTCCCTCAACAACCAGGCGTTGTCCGTCAACAACCAGGCCCTATCCCTCAACAACCAGGCCCTGTCCCTCAACAACCAGGCGTTGTCCGTCAACAACCAGGCCCTGTCCCTCAACAACCAGGCCCTGTCCCTCAACAACCAGGCCCATGCCAGTGCCTGGTTGTTGTTGCTACACACAGTGTGTTGCCGCGGTGACAACAAGACAACAACCAGATCCAGTCTTCCTTCCAAGAACTTGCCGACGTGTCAGCTACTATCAAGTCAATGTCATCGACATTATGTTCATTGAACCTGATGCCTTGCTGTGCGTGTGTGTGTGTGTGTGTGTGTGTGTGTGTGTGTGTGTGTGTGTGTGCGTGCGTGTTTGCGCATATGTTAGTGTGTCAGTCTAGCTGTATGTGTGTGTGTGAGTGTGTGTGTACTACCTCCTATGTGTGTGTATTGTGAGGCAGAAAGCCCCCCCAGAAAGCGTGTGGTGTGTGTGTGTGTGCGTGTGTGTGTGTGTGTGTGTGGGGGTGTCTGCACAGTTGTAACCCGTAGCCAATCAGTGGCTAATATGGACTTCAGCTTTGTATCTGGATGTGTTGTTCAGTGTTGTTCAGTGCTTTATATCGTCCTCCTACGTTCAGATGACTCATTTGTTATCCTTATCATTGTTTGCTGTTCCTGAAGTTAACCGCTCCTCCCCCCCCCCCCCCCCCCCAGGTGCTGCATGTGTCTGGGGAGCCCCGGGTGGTCCTGGACCTGACCCCCACCATGGTCTACATCCTCCAGGTGCGCTCGTCCCTGCCGGGCCAGCCACGCCCTCTCTGGAGCGCCTGGAGCCCCGCCCACCGAATCGAGCTGGACAGTAAGACGACCCCCGCCCCGACCCCAGCTCCTCCTACACCCCTACAACCCACACTGTCTGTAGTGCAGTGTCTGTAGTGCAGTGTCTGTAGTGCAGTGTCTGTAGAACAGTGTCTGTAGAACAGTGTCTGTAGTGCAGTGTCTGTACTGCAGTGTCTGTAGTGCAGTGTCTGTAGAGCAGTGTCTGTAGAACAGTGTCTGTAGTGCAATGTCTGTAGTGCAGTGTCTGTAGTGCAGTGTCTGTAGAACAGTGTCTGTAGTGCAGTGTCTAGTGCAGTGTATGTACTGCAGTGTCTGTAGTGCAGTGTCTGTAGAACAGTGTCTGTAGTGCAGTGTCTGTACTGCAGTGTCTGTAGTGCAGTGTCTGTAGAAGCAGTGTCTGTAGTGCAGTGTCTGTTGAACAGTGTCTGTAGTGCAGTGTCTGTAGTACAGCGTCTGTAAATATTAATGTCATTATTTCAACTTGAAGTCCCTAAACTGAGTCCCCAGTATTCCCAGTAGAAGAACCCTCATTCGTTAGCACGCAATATGTACAATGTGCGACGTGTTGACATGATCCCAGTACAGAGTATAGCATGAATCTATGTGGGTCTTAGTCTACTTTAATTATAACAATGAGGAATATAAAGACACCTCCCAGCCGCTGCTGTGGTGATGAGCATGAGACGGGCTCTAACCACGGAGCTTCCCTCGCATCGACCTCCATCTATTTATCTTATTTATGTGTCTGCTGGATTGAATGTCACGTCAATTCCAAGCTATTAAACTGTCCCGGGCCCACACACACACACACACACACACACACACACACACCACACACACGCGCACACACACACACACACATCCCGTCATTAGCTCAAGTCATTATTGGACATCTCATTCCAGGAGGAGTCAGAGGTGGTCAGTAATCACTAACTCATTAGCACGCCGGCTCAGAGGCTACGCTCAGAGGCTAACCTGTGGCGGTCGCCTCGGACGGACGAAGGCATCTGTCCTCGGAGGTCTCATGTGGGGGGGGCGGGGGGGGGGGTCCTTTTTGTAGCTCCTCCTCCTTCTCCTGCAGCCGGTGTTTTTGTTTGTTTGTGCGAGAGACCCGTCGGTTGTCGTGCGTCACGAGAAGCGACGAAACATCTCCCGGTGACTAATCACTGCAGATACACCCGACCCGCAGGACAGCCGAGTGGCACCTGTGTGCGTGTTGTTGTTGGGGGTAACAGTAAGGATGGAACAGAACATACAACGGACACGCAGGGAAAACTCTCAATGTCCAGGCCAGGCCCGCTACGACCCCCTGCCTCTGAGCACTTGCCCCCCCGGATGTGTCTGTTGTTGTTGTTGTTGTTTGTTGTTGTTGTTGTTGTTGTCGTTCAGGGTAAATGGCGTCCTGTTTACCTCGTTTACGCCGTTCAGGGTCTGCAGCGAGCAGTGGATTCACGTTGGAACCGGTTTCACTTTCTCGCGCTCGCGGTCACAACTTTTCTGGCCGTCGTCGTGTTCCGTCTCCCCGTTCCCGTTCGGACATCAGAGCTAGCCGTTCCCATGGAAACCAATGACCGGAATACAGGCCGTCCCCGAAAAAATAATCATAACTCAAAGGAAATTAGCTGAATGTGCGCCACACTTTTCCCATTTGAGAAATTGTCCAAAAGTATGCTTTTGATAATACGATAATATGTTTGGTTCTGCCTGAAAGAAGCCACATCCACGATAATCCAATTGCACTCGTGTGGCTGCTGAGAACGTGGGAGCTGTTCGGTAATTCAGCACACAGCTTCGTCCAAATCCATGCGAGCGTTTTGCAGAACCTCTGAAAACAGAGAGAGAGAGCAAACTGCCCGTCCGCCGCACGCCTTACGACCTCGAGACACGCCGCGCACACACCGGCCTCCGGCAGGTCAGACCCAGCCAGTCACCCCGCAACTGTTGTGTTGTTTATGTTGTTGTTGTTGTTGTTGTTGTGTTCCAGAGGTCAGCTACATCCCGGAGAAGGTGTTGGTGTCGCCGGGGCAGAACGTGACCGTCTACTGTGTGTTTAACGACCGCAGCGCTAACGCTAGCTCAGCCACCTGGCTGCTCAACCTGAACCTGACACACCCGATCCCCAGGCACCAGTACACCCCCATCAACCAATGGGTGGGTGACTATTATTTATTATGACGTTTATTTCATATTACACACAGCCATGTATTATTTATGTATATTACTCGTATACAAAATACATGCATATTTTATTCTGTATGCATATTATTTCTGCAGTATTTATGTACGTATATCAACTGTGGGAGTGTGTGTGTTTGGTGAGGCTGCAGCCCCAACATCCACCCCCGCCCCCCCCCCCCCCCCCCCCCCCCCCCCCAGCTCTACCTGGGCCAGGTGAGGCCTATTAAGCCAGCCACCAAACACACACACACACTCCCACATTAACCTTTTCATGTCACGCATTTCTTACTATTGGGTCCTGTTGTCTGATACGACTCCCTCTCTCCCTCTCCCTCTCTCTCTCCCTCTCTCCTCTCTCTCTCTCTCTCTCTCTCCCTCTCTCTCTCCTCTCTCTCTCTCTCTCTCCCTCTCTCTCTCTCCCTCCACCAGGTGAGCCAGGTCACGGTACTGCCCTCTGAGAACCGTCTCTATGACATTCTGACCTGCACCCAGTGGAGCCTGCCCTACAGCCAGATCTATGTGGAAGGTGGGCTCTCTCTCTATGTCTCTCTCCGTCTCTCTCTCTCTCTCTCTCAGTCTCTCTCTCTCTCTCTCTCTCTCTGTCTCTCTCCTCTCTCTCCTCACTCTCGGGCTCCACGGGTGTGTGTGTTATGTGTGTGTGTGTGTGTGTGTGTGTGTGTGTGTGTGTGTGTGTGTGTGTGTGTGTGTGTGTGTGTGTGTGTGTGTTCCTCGGACCTCAGGTGCCTCCATCGATATCTCATGTGAGACCAACGGTGACGTGGACACCATGACCTGCAGCTGGGAGAACCACCACCTCACCAAGCTCAGCTTCCTGTCCAGGTCAGCGCACTCCTCCTCTGCACCTGCCTCTTCCTCTGCACCTGCCTCTTCCTCTGCACCTGCACCTGCCTCTTCCTCTTCCTTGCTCCGTGGACGCAGGACGTTGACCTGTGACCCCCTCTCACCCTCCTGAAGGCTGCTGGCCATCAGTCACCGCCAAGTCCTGCAGAACTCTTTTAGTCACGATTTAGTCCAATTCTGTATGGAAATTAAAATTATAATAGTGTAGGTTTCCCGCCCAATTCATGTCTAATACACATACCACGAGATCACATGACTGGATGGCTCTAAACGTTCCTCAAAGAGCTAGCGACATTATTATGGTTATTACGGTATTATAGGTGTTATGCACCTCATATCTGGTGTTATTATGGTTATTACGGTATAGATATTTTGCACCTTATCTCTGGTGTTATCATGGTTATTACAGTATTACAGTATTATATGATATTGTGGATATGGGATGTCTGTGTGACAGGTGGGCCGACGTGCCGTGTGACGTGATGGAGCGCCGGGAGAGGGCGGGGCAGCAGGTGGAGACGAGCTCCGCCTCCTGCCAGCCATGCGAGGACAACAAGCGGCTGCGGTCCTGCAGGATCAAACCGCTCAGAATGAACTGCTACAAGCTGTGGCTGGAGGTGGACTCCCGGCTGGGCCCGGTCCGCTCCAGGCCCGTCTACGTGTCCCCCACGGACCACGGTGAGACGCCACCCACTGGCCTGGGTGTGTGAGGACGGAGGGGGGGGGGGCGTTTAGACGTAACCTGACTCCTTGCCAGACGCTTCCACAGAATAATCTGGAAAGTCGTCATAGGAAAGGAAGGGCTGGCAGAGTTAAAAAAAAAAAAGAGTTAAAAAGAGTTAAAACATTCAGGCACAGACACATTTTGTAGAGATCGCTTGTGTAAATATATGAGTTCTCTCTGGTGACTCTCACCGTGTCCTCGTTGTGTTGAGCTGTGATAACTGTGATGGTTCTGGTGTGGTTCTTGACCCGGTGGACCCTTGTCTCGTGTTGTGTAGTGAAACCCAACAAGCCGTCCGGCGTGCGGGCGGTCAGCCAGAGCAGGAGGGTTCTCCGGGTGACCTGGGAGCCCCCGGTCCTCCCCGCCGAGGGCCTGCGATGCCAGTTCAGATACCACTCACCCTCCGCCGCCAGCGCCCAGCCCGACTGGAAGGTGAGCGCCACGGGACCCAGGTCAGGTGGTTGTTACACATACACACCCAACACACACACACACACACAGGGTCGCTGACTTAAGTTGATGTGGAACCACGACTAAATGTCGTATTTTTCAAAGAGTTGACACAAACCGAGGTGTCAGACCGAGCGGCCCTGAAGAACGCTGCTTTTATAACCGGCCAGCGATCGGCCAGCACGCGACTCCTGTTATCGGTGACAAATGCTGTGCTTTTACACTAAAAGTACCCTGAACTTTTAGTCCCAGGAACTACTTCTCAGGAACCAAAAATTTACTTCATCCTGTTCGCTTTTTACATCACAAAATTGGTTTGCTTTTACAAGCAAACCGATTTTACTGAGTGATTGCAGAGATGACCGTGACATGAGAATCTCAACCTGGAATGTTCCTGAACATGGGAAGGATTAAATCTCTCCGCATCGGGGATTGAGAGTGAAAAACAGCTGGATTTGCTTCCGATGTTCTCCATGTCTCTGGGGCACATCGCAGATGTTCAATCTTACCCCGACTCTGTCAGTCGACGGCGTTGGGGTAAGATTTGCGTCATTGGATGACAAGGAACCAGTCCTGCCTCATCGTCTGGTGGACCGCTAGCGGGTAGAGGCGTCCTGCAGGGAAGGCAAACATCATTAATTTGCTGAAACTGCCCACATTTAAGTGACTCAACCCGGATGTTCCACTTTGAAGTTAAATGAACTGGAGAAGGAGAGAAGCGTGGGGTTGGACTGCACCCAGAGACATGTTGACCATTGAAGAGAAGCCCCGCCCCCCCTGCCCCACTAGAAGAGGCTAATTTAGAATGACCTCCTCGTTGGGAACGTGACATGCTGTCGTATGAGCTTCTCGTCTTTTTGATTAGATCATTTTCCAGGAAATTGGAAATAAACATCGATGAATCTGGTCACCCATGGTGACCAGATTTCTCAAATGAAAAACAGGGACATTTGTATCCAAAAAACATCACAAAAACAGCACAAAAATAACGTAATATATTACTTTTGATGTTTAATAATGGGGGACATTTAGGGTTTTAGGGATATTTTTTCAGCATATTTTATGCTGATGGTTTTGGTGGAGTAGATAAAAGTGCAGTGAAATGGAATTAAAAAAAATTTGGGAACCAACCATCATTGAGTTCACATTTGTCCTCCTGGAAACCAAAACATGTTGCAGGACACGTCAGGATGGGAGAGTCGCTCAACAGCTTCCACAAGAGACTCAAGACTCACCTGTTCAGAGTTCACCTGGACCACAGTGATATATTGCTGTCTCCTTCAACAAATGTACTCTTTGTAAGTCGCTTTGGATAAAAGTGACTTACAAATGCCCTCAATGTAAATGTTGCAGGTTCAGAGTCCGACGAGGGCGTCCTGGGCGGAGGTGTCGGTGGCAGACATGTGTCAGGTGTACGTGGTGCAGGTGCGCTGCACGTCCATCAGGGACACCGGCTACTGGAGCGACTGGACGGAGTCGGTCTACTCTGTACCCCAGAACAGCAGAGGTACCCTGAACCCCACTACCCTGAACCCCACTACCCTGACAGACTGTCGGGGTAGTGTGCCTGCTGTGGGACGTAAGACATGTAGTATATAATTAATAATTAAAATGTTCTGTTTTTCCCTCCTAGCCCCTGATCACGGCCCGGACTTCTGGAGAGTTCTGGAGGACGACCCTCACAGAAACATGACTAACGTCACCCTTCTACTGAAGGTGTGTGGACCTACCAAGTCCTCCAAACAACAAGTCAATTATAATCCTCAAAGTAGAACCCTCACAGCCTTCTATTCTATGATTGCTTGTTCACATGCGTCCTTTGTGCTCCGTCCCCGTCTCGACCTTTGCCCCCTCGCTGCAGCGTCCGGCGGAGGACCACTCCTACTGTGTGGATGGGTTTGTAGTTCAGTACCAGACCTCTCGGGGCAGCATCGTGGGCAGAGAGAAGATCGACGTGGTGTCGTCCTACAGCTTTGAGTGGAACCAGGAGATCCACACGGTCACCGTGGAGGCCTTCAACAGCCTGGGCAGCTCGGCCAGCAACACCAAGATGACTCTGGATGGGTCCGTCAGACGTGAGTTGAGGAAGCAATCAAATAGAATAATATACAGTAGGTTACTGTACATTTAACGGTGGTCTCAGATGTTCAGGTGGTCCCCGATGGTCAGGTGGTCCCCGATGTTCAGACGGTCTCAGATGTTGCTTCCTTGCGCACAGTTCAGTGCGGTCTTCACTTCGTCCACTTTGGTCGGTCCGGAGTCGGAGGGCTCTCTGCTGCGTCGGTCGTTTCGTTATCGCAGGATCTTCAGTCTTGCTTTTAGGCCGCTGAAAGAGACTCCTTCCATTATCGTGAGATCGTCATTTAGAGCTTTGTCCTGTTCTGTGAAAAGCAGCAACAGTACTCCATAGATCTGTAAACAGGACGGATATTCCGAGCCCAGAGTTTTACTTGTGAGTTAACGGCCCCATTAGTGTTTTGTTTACCCTGCACTCTGCCAGGTGACGCCGGCCCACTCCAACCTCTCACTGCATTAGCAACTTTTTCCTCTGTTCACGTGTTGCAAAACCTTTTTCCACACTTATTTTTGTATGAATAACATAAGAAGCGGCGTAATGGCCGCAGCACAATAGCTTGTACCTCTCTGAGAGTGGACGCGTGTGTGTGAGAGAAGGGTCATGACAGCGGTTCATGCCTGACATCTATAGCAGCAAAGTTCCACCCGTTTATCACTTGTCGTGACAGCTCCTGCATCACTTATATGTTGACATCACTTTTGTTTTCTTTCTGCAAGCTTTTTGTCAGGTCTTTTTTTCCAGTGCGTTGCGTTTCTACTGGTGAATACAGTACGTGGTACATGGCTGTAGTAGTGGTCTACATTACCTGGTATCGACCATCGTCTGGTGAAAACGTTCGTCCACGTGAGCAGCGTTTAGTTCCGTGTATTCCCCCCTACTGCAGGCCACTGTGTTTTATATCGGGTCCGTTCCGTGTTTTCCCCCCACTGCAGGCCACTGTGTGTTGTAATGAGTCCGATCCGTGTTTTCCCTCCTACTGCAGGCCACTGTGTGTTGTAATGAGTCCGATCCGTGTTTTCCCCCTTCTGCAGGCCACTGTGTGTTGTAATGAGTCTGATCCGTGTTTTCCCCCTTCTGCAGGCCACTGTGTGTTGTAATGAGTCTGATCCGTGTTTTCCCCCCTACTGCAGGCCACTGTGTGTTGTAATGAGTCCGATCCGTGTTTTCCCTCCTACTGCAGGCCACTGTGTGTTGTAATGAGTCCGTATCCGTGTTTTCCCTCCTACTGCAGGCCACTGTGTTGTATTGAGTCTGTTCCGTGATTTCCCTCCTACTGCAGGCCGCTGTGTGGAGAGCTTCCAGGTGGAGGTGATCAACAGCACCTGCGTGTCTCTGCTCTGGGGCGTGGTCAGCAACGGCTCCGCCCCCCTCTCCATGGTGGTCCAGTGGTCCGCCCTCTGGCCGCAGGACGCCGAGCGGCCCTGCAGACCACCATGGGCCCGGCTGCCGTACACGCAACACAAGCAGTACTTAAGGGGTACGAATTCCCTTTATTTAAAGGGGACATAATTATGCCACCAGGTGTGAGTGTGATTAGCCAGTCTAAGCCGTTTCATAATTGCCCCATGTGACTACCGTCTGGTGACATCACAAGTGGGAATGTCCAAAAGAACAGAACATACAAGATACATAACCGACAAACAATACAAATACATAGAATGTATGATAAGATAAGATAAGATAGAACTTTATTAATCCCGAAGGAAATTCTTGTGCCAGGTTGCATAGCAATACAGTACAATAAAACAATAGAGAAATCAACAGAATAATAAAAATACACTAACAGATTTACAAATGTACAGTCAAAATATAAAAATATAGTGTAATACAAGTGTAATACAGCTGTGATAATAATAATGGTTAGGGGACGTATTGCACCTGATAGAAAGAATATTAAGAATATTGCACATAATGTTGAAAGGTAATGTAGGAGAGGTATTGGACATGACATTAAGAATATTACACATGACGATGAGAGGAGATGAGAGGTAGTATTACAGGTAATATTTAGAGATAACATGATATTAATAATAATAATATAGCACATGATAGAGTATTGCACATGATGTTGGGCAGTAATATTAATATTGCACGTAATACTGAGGAAAATGCACATGATGTTATACAGTAATTCATACAGTAAAGACATGCAGTGTAGTATCTGAAATAACAACCGCATTGGACCATTCCATCATATATTAGCTGGAGATGGCGCTGTAAGTTGTTTGTTCTCATAATCACAGGGATAATAATATAAGATATAATATGGATAATAAGGATGTTATTGTTGTGATAATATTCACAATTTATCATTTCCCCAATTTCCTTTCCCAGGAGACTTCTTTGCAGAAGAGACGTACGGTTTCACCGTTTACCCGGTGTTCCCCGACGGAGAGGGAGTGCCCGCCTACACAACAGGTACACAGAGCGCTGTAGTAATGCAGTAGTATGTGGTAACTCTGTAGTAATGCAGTAGTATGTGGTAACTCTGTAGTAATGCAGTAGTATGTGGTAACTCTGTAGTAATGCAGTAGTATGTGGTAACTCTGTAGTAATGCAGTAGTATGTGGTAACTCTGTAGTAATGCAGTAGTATGTGGTAACTCTGTAGTAATGCAGTAGTATGTGGTAACTCTGTGTTGCAGCGACCCGACGGGACCCTGCAGCCTACATGCTGCTGATGATCATCTCCTTCCTCTCCCTCGTCCTCTTCGTCACGCTGCTGCTCTCCCAGAACCAGTAAGAACCACCTCAGACTGGTTCAACTGGACCTTTGTTCCACCAGCTTACCAAGTTTCTCCTTCCAAACCTCTGGGCCAGAACCCTACGAGGCTCAGAAGCAGCCAAATATACAGTAGTTTGGGAGCCAAAGTGCTCCTGAGTCTGTTAGATCCAGTCCATTTCTAGCACTCTGGTGGCTCAGACACTCAATTTCAATTCAATTCAATTCAATTTTATTTGTATCGCCCTTAATCACAAGACAGTCTCAAAGGGCTTTACAGGCCAGATTATTATGGGCCAAAAGTGATTTATGACACCCCCCTAGCTCTATAGCACCCCGCTAAGGACAAGAAATGACTCCCTTAATTAACAAGGAAGAAACCTGGAGGAGGACCTCAGAGTGGGGGATCCCTCCTTCCAGGGATGGTTCAGACTGCAATGGGTGTCATACGGGCAGTAAAAACAGGGGTAACAAAGCATGACAAATGATAAGCGACAATGATCACATGAGCACCCTAGAAAATGGACATGATGGTCAGGTGGAGCATAGTGAACAGGGAACGTACAGATACCAGCATCTCTCGTTAACTGGATGAGTAACGCTGCATGTGTCTGATTCTCAGGATGAAGAGGTTGGTGTGGAAGGACGTTCCCAACCCCTACAACTGCTCCTGGGCCAAAGGGATGGACTTCCAGAAGGTACGAGGAATTCTCACGAGAAAGTACTTTAATTGCTAAAGTTTTACTACGATAAGTTGAAGTCTATGTGAAAGGGAACCTCTTAAACTGAACCTGAGAGCACATTGTCGTTGTTCTTCATGCATACAAGTCAAACCAAAATGATAATGAAATGAATCCACGATGTGAGCTGTCACTCAACACCGGGTCCCTCCCCCTTAAGGCAAACGCGATGGAGCGACTGTTCCAGCTCCCCGACGCCCTGCCGGCCTGGCCGCTGCTCCTGCCCACCGAGAGCTTCTGTGAAGCCGTCATCGTGGACAAGAAGAAGAGCAGCCTCCCGCCTCTGACCACGGTCCCCCACGACCCGGCCTCCGTGGCCCCGGACTTCCAGGCCCCCGACTCGTTCTTCCCCATCGCCTCGGAGGCGGAGCCCGAGGCTAGGGGCGAGGCTGAGACCGTTAGTTCCTCCCAGTCCTCGGTGGCCTATGCCACCGTGCTCCTCGGAGATCCGTCGGACCCGTCCGTCCGCCTCAGCTACAACAGCGACAGCGGCGGCGGCGGCGGCAGCAGCTCCAACGACGAGGGAAACTTCTCGGCGAACAACTCGGACATCTCGGGCTCGTTCGGCGGCGGGCTGTGGGAGCTGGAGAGCTGCTGCCGCAACCCCGACGACGTCGACCCGCTGCGGTCCTGCTCTTACAACTCAGTGGAGGAGTTCTCCGTGACGTCGGAGCAGGAGGAGGAAGACGAGGGCGTGAAGGAGCAGGAGAAGGACCTGTATTATCTGGGCATGGATTACGAGGTGGAGGAGGAGGAGGAGGAGGAAATGGAGGAGGAGAGGGAAGCGAAGAAGCTCATTCTGCTGAAGAACCTGTTGCTCCGCCCAGAGGAGGAGGAGGAGGAGGAGGCTCCAGTTTACCTCCCGCAGTTTAAAGCTGTCGCACTTTGCGCCACGAGACAACTCAGTCGAGAAGCACCGGAGGGCAGAGCTGCTCCGTCTGTAAGCTACGGCGCTACCTAGCGTAGCCTGGAGCTAGCCGTGAGTCCCGGCTGTGCTGCTACGTTGCACACGTTTCCATTATTGTGTCTTCTTGTGGAGTTTGTTAGCGTCACGCTGCAAATGTAAAGTACATCAAGACTTTTCATTGACTACAGATGTGTCGCTGTCCACTGATGCTGCTATTGATCCATTTGAAGGGGGAGGGGGGGGGGGGGGTGCGTGGCATGGAGGCAAGCGTGTAAAGACATTTATTTATTTATTAATAGGGACGCTGAGACCCTGATTCTACTCTGCCTCGTTCTGGAACAAAGTCCACGGTGACGAATCTGATGGACAAAAGATGTGATGGGAAAATCATCACTCCATCTGTTTATTGCTTTAAATATTGATGAAATATTGATTGTGGCGTAACTGTTAGTTACGGGCTGGACAGGGTGAGGATTATTAATTCTCCTTTATACCGCTAAATAATAAATGGGAGGGGTGGGGGGTGGGCGTGTCTGAGGTGCCTCATGTGGGAGGAGCCTCACCTGTGTGTACAACAAATTCACGTCAGCTTTGAGCCCCGTTGGCTGAAAACAACGACGGCTTCATGACAACAGACACTCATTTAAAACGATTCGAGGACCACCGGTGTGAGGGAGAGGAAAACGGGTTTGGGTTTGGCTGTGAATCCGTCGTGAATGTAAACTTCCTGAATAGCTACTTGCTGTTTCGGAGAGACGCGTTGTGGAACTGGTCTCGTACAGAGCAGGTCGTCTCAGAGCCCGTCGGTATTTCGCACGAAGGCGTCGAGTCCTTCACCTTTGACCCGGAGTCGACCGCGCTGACCCACGGCCAGACCATCGTGTGTTGTTTACAGATCTGCCTTGCATTTAAAAACCGACCATCCGAAAACAAAAGACCCCACTTCTCATTGTGATATTTTGTATTTAAACGTTTGTACAGAAATTGTATTTGTGAGAGATGTGCTATCTATTTTCCTCTTGTCATTTTCCGTCAACGTGTTGTATGGTGTCCAGACAGGGGATGTGCATTTCAGAGTTCAGATAAAAAAAGATTAACATTAAATACCTGATATATTGTTGAAATTGTTATCGTTTATTGAAATTTGTCTATTTTTCATGTTGAAAATAAAAGTATTTATTTGAGTGTTTACATGTATTTTTGTGTTTAGCAGCCTCACTTCATAATTCATGAATTGAAACACGTGATTATGATCATCATGGAAATACTGTTACAGAAGCCATTGCCAAGACACTGACGACAATCGTCTGTGACTGGCTTTCACATATTTACAACAAAAGTCGAAGCAAGCTATCTGTTGACAGTTAATATGTATTTATATATTTCCCTGATGGAAAAGAATTGGAAAGATATTGGAAAGAATGTTCCAATATTGACACGCAGAAGAAGTGTGTGTCCATTCAAAACGCTTCATTACTGTCTCCTGCAGACACAGCAGGGAACTGAAACCAACTCCAGTTCCTGGGAATAAACCTTGTTGCTGCAACACTGGGGTTTCACGTTGGTCTTCTGAGAATTTACAAATATATACACACACACACCACCACACACACACACACACACACACACACACACACGAGATCACTTTCAATTTACTCTCCAACTGTAGGATACATTATCTGGTCACACATCGATATACTGAATGCTTGGCAGTTAATTGGCTAATCAAACTGTCCTTCATTCGGATTTAATTTAACTGGTAAACGGATTGCATTTATATTGTGCTTTTATCCAACGCGCTTTACAGTTGCCTCACATTCACACATTCATACACCGACGGCGTGGTGTATGAACGGGTGATGATGTTGATGTTTAATTAACGTGCAAATGTACACTTAAAGTGCCATCATGAGGCCTTTTCCGTCCAAGGACGGAGCATAAATTGGTCTGGCCATGCAATCATTTGAACATGATGGTTAATCCTCAGGGTACAACATGAGTATAAAACCAAATCACTTCCATACAGCCCATCAGGAGAATTTGCCTCTACTTGGCAAACAGAGTTTCCACAATGAAAGAAGACATCAACAGATTGAACCTCATTCCTTCCTTTGCTCTCAGCCCAAGAATGGAATCTATTAAAAGAAACGGCCCAGACGGTTCTATCTGTTTCAGACCATACCAATAGAGCTGACCCAAAAACAAATCAAGGAATGGAACAGAAAAGAACCTTTTCTCCAGTTAACCACCAGAGGTTCTTTTATTTTTCAAGATGAGGGGCTATGATATTCCTGGTTGCCTGCAACACATCATAATGATAGAGTAAAATACCGTCCATCACCATACGATGCAGATCTGAAAACAACCTACCAAGTTACATTAAAATGATTGATAATCCAGGGGTGAAATGGTCTCTATGTTTAACCCTCCTGTGGTGTTCGGGTCAAATCTGACCGATTTACAACTTGAATCGATCATAAATATTGTGTTTTACATTTGATTGCCTCAAGGCCTCATGAGAGCCTCCACAGTAGACATTTGAACAGATACTGTACATGCTGATCACCACTTTCCTTGAACTTTGAGTGCAGTCAACTTTGTAACACCTGTGGGGTTTTCCCGGTCAAAAATGACAGCCTAGGGAAATGAATGGTTAACACTAGATTATGTTCATCCATCAGATACACTGAACAGAAATATAAACGCAACACTTTTGTTTCAGCTCCAATTTTTCATGAGTTGAAAGCAAAGATCTAAGACTTTTTCTATGTACACAAAAGGCCTATTTCTCTCAAAATTCTGTTTCACAATCTTGGTTTTAAATCTGTGTTAGTGAGCACTTCTCCTTTGCCGAGATAATGCCAGTCCAACTGAACCAGGGTGGGCAGTCAAGATGCTGATTAGGAAAGCATGGATGTATTGCACAGGTTGTGACTTTAGTCTGGTCACAATAAAAGGCCACTCTTTCGTAAAATGTGGCCAGTTTTATCAACATAGCACAATGCCACAGATGTCACAAGTTTTGGGGGAGCGTGCAATCGGCACGCTGACTGCAGGAATGCCCACCAGAGCTGTTGCCCGGTGAATTGAATGTTGAAATGAATTTCTCTTACCATAAGCCGTCTCCCAAATTCGTTTGAGAATTTGGCAGTACATCCAACGGCCTCACGACCGCAGACCACGTGTCACTCACGCCGGCCCAGGACCTTCCACATCCGGCATCTTCACCCGCAAGATCGTCTGAGAACCACGCACCCGGGACAGCTGATGCAACAATTGGTTTGCATAACCAAAGAATTTCTGCACAAACGTGTCAGAAACCGTCTCAGGAAGCTCATCTGCATGCTCGTCGCCTCACCGGGGTCTCGACCTGACTGCAGTTCGTCGTCGTAACCGACTTGAGTGGGCAAATGCTCACCTTCGATGGCGTCCGGCACTTTGGAGAAGTGTTCTCTTCACGGATGAATCCCGGTTTTCACTGCACCGGGCGGATGGCAGACAGCGTGTATGGCGTCATGTGGGTGAGCGGTTTGCTGATGTCAACGTTGTGACTAGAGTGGCCCATGGCGGCGGTGGGGTTATGGTATGGGGCAGGCATATGCTACGGACAACGAACACAGGTGCATTTTATTGATGGCATTGTGAATGCACCGAGATACCGTGACGAGATCCTGAGGCCCATTGTTGTGCCATTCATCCACCACCATCACCTCATGTTGCAGCGTGATAATTAGGGATGCACCGATACCACTTTTTTTCAGACCGAGTACAAGTACAAGTACTTACATTTGGGTACTTGCCGATACCGAATACCGATACGAGTACTTAATAAAACCATTACAGTTCTAACAATGACTTTGAAAACGATCAACAATCATGTTCCTCACTTTGACTGTGAACAAATTAAACAAATATAATGGCACTGCCACACATTTCACTGAAATGTAACCTATTCAGTGGATTTCAGAACCATCCAACATACAACTGGAGCAGAACAACTGAAATGATTTTATCATATGATGTTATTATGATGTTATCATAATATGATAACATATCATTTGAGTCACTTTCTGACTGTGAACAAATTAAACCCAATATAATGTCACTGCCACACACATTCCACCTGCCTGCTCACCGGACGAGAGGTTTGTAATATACAAGGCGTGCGCCAGGCGCCACCTATAGGTGAGGTGGTGTATTACACCAGGGACAGGATTATTATGTAGTCAGTCGGATACTCGGTACCATGCACAGTTGCTATTAAACATCCATAAACGCCAACTCGGTTGCATCTCTTTATTTCAATATTCCTTGGCTAAGAATATTACAAGGTTAACGTTGCGTTGCCAAAGTGGTATCGGGTGCGGTTGTATCGGAGTAGTTTAACGAGTACGAGTACGAGTACATGAGCATAGTATCGGACCGGATACTGGATACTGGTATGGGTATCGGTGCGTCCCTAGTTGTAGGCAATGACCTCGGTTTTCTTGACATTCAGCCCAAGACCCACCTTGGCACATTCCTTTTCCACTCTGGTCAGGAGCTCTTGTGCTTGCTTCACTTGGTTAGATATCAGGCTGAGGTCATCAGCGTAGTCCAGGGCCGTTAGCATTACAGCGGGATATCGTCTCGACCTCCTAGGTGTTATAGTGAAGCCAAGATCCTCCTCCCTCCCTTGTATAGCCTGCCTTAACGCGAAATCCAGGACTATTGTGAAGAGGAAGGGGGCGAGGGTGTCCCCTTGTAACTCCTCGCTGTTGCTGTCTGGTGTCACAACCCTTGCCCTTGTGTCTGAGTACATGCTCCCAATGGCCCGAAGTAAATTGGGAGGACCTTAAGAATTTTCATCATGACGCCCCTGTGTATTGAATCAAATGCCTTTTTGAAGTCAATAAAACACAGCACCGCTGTCATGTTGTTCCTCTTCACCTCCTCGATGATCCTCCTTAGGGCCAAGATCTGGGTTACGGTGGTCCTCCCCTCTCGAAAGCCATTCTGGTTCTCTCTCAAGTGAGGATCGATGGCACTCTGCATCCGGTTCAGTATCATGCGATTGTACATCTTTGCTATGTCACAGCTCAGACTGATGCTACTCTAAGGTCCTTGTAGAACCTCTCCACTTCCTCGGCTGGGGCCACGTTGGCGGGTGAGTACACAACCATGATGGTAGTAACTGGGTTGCCGTCAAACTCTGCGATAAGGATCCTTTCGGTGTGCTGTTGAACCCGAAGGAGAGCCTTTCGCACCCGAGAACTCAGTATTAGCCCCACACCACCTGTCGCTGCCTGGGCCTCGTTTCGCCATGCAGTTGAGGTAATGAACAAGATCCTTCCCACTCCGTCGTACACGATTGGGTCTTGGTCCCGGTGTACTCTCCGGTGCTCCTGGACTCCCAGAATCTCCAATCCGCACTCCTCGGCACAGTGTGCAATTTCAGCCAACCTTGCGTCCTCCCTCACTGTGTAAGCGTTGAAGGTTCCCATTAAGAATGGCCTCCGACAACGTAGTAGTGCTTTGGACCGTGTGCTGTCATCAGACTGGACCCTTCCTTCCAGGCTCAAAGTCCCTTCCTCTGGGTTTGGGGTCTAGTCGTCATGCCTCCCCCCCGGAGGGGGGCCAGCACCACGGTCCGCCGCGAAGCTCCTGCGGACTCCCGCCGCTGGAAGTATAGGATTTGGTATTACTTGTATCTCCATAAAGTGACCTTGCTATTTGCCCATAACTGGGACAGTGGTTGACAGACGCCAGGGGCCCAGGGCGTGTCCACACACCGGTGGGCCTGCGCGCCTTGTCTCTGGGGCCCACTGCTGCTCCGAGATCCCCTACAGTTTAGCCTGGGACCGCAAGGTACCCAGTTACCATGTGTGGCCACGAGGAGGCACTGCAGGAGTCTTGGCGATAGAGAGGCCATTTACCGGCAGAAGGAGACTTACGCACTTGGCTCCTCTTTGCACCCCCCGCGTAGAGGGCTAGTCGGCGGCAGTAGCTGAAAGCAGAGTAGCAAGCAGAAGCAGCAGCAGCATGCACTACAAGCACTACGACCACAATACTACTGCACTGACAACATTTGAGAGAAATAGGCCCTTTGTGTGCATAGAAAAAGTCTTAGATCTTTGCTTTCAACTCATGAAAAATTGGAGCTAAAACAAAAGTTGTGTTTATATGTTTGCTCAGTGTAGAAACCCCCTCACCCACCCACACACACACACACACACACTGTCAGCACCACAGAGGACAGGAGGCCCCATCTCATCCAGGACTACAACAGCAACAAAGGAGGCGTTGACGGCCTTGATAAGGTAATGTATATTTTTCATCTATCAAGCATTTTATTTTACTTTTATTCATGTAAAACATTGCATTTTTGTGCAAGACAGATTCAATAATGTTTCCAATCTCTTATTTATTGTTTCTTTCATTGCAGCTTACTGGTACATAGACACCTGCAAGCGAATGACAGCCCGTTGGCCTGTGGCGGTGCACAACATCCTGGATGTGTCTGCATGTAACACACACACACACACACACACACACACACACACACACACACACACACACACACACACACACACACACACACACACACACACACACACACTGACAAGAAGGGGGAGGTGTCGGCATGTCTACCAATTAAAAAGGTGCAATTGTTAACTTTTCTAACATTGACGACATTCAGACCCGAGGCGTCGTCCTCCCCCACCCCCCACCCCCACTTTCTTGATCGCTGATGACAGAGATACCACCGGATACCAATGTCTGTTTTCTATTGGCTCACAAGCCTTGTTAGAAGCGGGAACCAAATGTCAGACATCTTACAGAGATAAACAAGATTGTGTATATTTATGGACCCGTACATTTTGTTGTCAATCATTAATTATAATCATTTTTGGGGGGAAATGTGCGACATTTATTCCACACACATTCCATCTCCATAAAAAAGTGACCAATTGAACCTTTAAGTATAAGAACCATGCTGTTAAAAAGTGATAGAACCGCTTTTAAACTCCTCCCGATGCAATGAGAGAAACGCCGGACAAATAACATCAATATTCTGACAATAAGGAGGATACACTCTTAAATCTGATGAATGACCTCAAGCTCTCATGCAGAGGTCACCCGACTTTGTCACCATTAGTCTCACAAATCACACCGTCGACTGCATTCAAGAATGTCTGGATCCAACATTACCTCATCAGTCCACATACACACACTGCTGCTACTCATGGTGAGTTAAGTGTTACACAAAAGACGACACTTTATCAATCCCACATGATAAACTAATTCTCAACCCCCCCTAAACACACACACACACACACACACACACACACACACACACACACACACACACACACACACACACACACACACACACACACACACACACACACACACACACACACACACACACACACACACACCACAGTATGAGTTTCCGAGGCTGGCTTCCTCCGATGGGACCACATGTGTTCCATCGGCGCGATGTCTCCAGACTGCTGGACTGAAACTGACCCGGAAGAACAGGAGGTTATAGTTTCAGCATCCGGTGTGGGTGTGTGTGTGTGTACTTCCTAAATCCTCGTACAGGACAGAACACAGTATCCTACAGAGTTCTACATCGGTTAATGTTGCACTTGCAAGAATGAATTGTCTTATGAGGACATACTGTAAATCAAAATATTAAATGTGTGTGTCCTCGAGTTATGTTCAATTAGAGACACCTCAACAGACAAGGCATCCTCTCAGGGAAAAACCAAATCAAATCAGGTACGCTGTCGCACATTCTGCGTTAGCAACATATAATCCGTATTCACGGATTCAGTTCACTGCAGGATCAACTAGCCGGCGTTTATGATGTAGGCGTGCTACGTAGGCTAGCTCAAACTTCCAGGACTGTTCAAAAGCTCCCAATATGGCGCCATGCTCATCCCAGAAAATGTCCTGAATGTCGTGCTGCTCCATGGCTGTCTAACAGACATATCGGTGAATAAATATCTCAATTGTATCTGGATGTGAATCAATGTAAAGTGAAGCGACAGCAGTAGCAGTCGTGATATCCAATGTCTGGGCCTCTAAGGTGTACAGACCTGGTAGCCATTGTACAGAGAGCCCGGCTGTCTGGAGAGAGAGGAGCCATACAGCTCAGAGGAAGCATAGCTGGCCTGAGGAGGAGGAGGAGGAAGAAGAGGAAGATGAGGAGGAAACAATGGTTACAAGGATGGAGGATGGAGCCCACAGCTAGGGCTGGGCGATATGGCCCTCTCGATATAAGTCAATGAATATCTTGAGATATATATCTATATACATAGAGACATACAGTATATTTCTACGTATATCTATATAGATATATATATATGAATAAAACGTATATACAGTATATATCTCATTGTATATTTGTTGACACAGTGAGATAATCAGTACTGTGGATATGACTAAGTAGGTAACTGCAAATAATAGAACACAGCTAGAACAGTCTGGTAAGTTCAGAAAATCCTTTCCTGTAATGCAGCCTTTAATAGCAGGACAAGACAACTGTGGGTGTGTTTGGTGGCTGGCAACACTTACGCCAGACAGTCTCACGATATGACAATATCCAAAATCTAAGATGAGATCTGCTCTGATATCCCCATATCCATATATTTCTCAACCCATAGGCAGCCTGGCCCATTCCCTTGCAATTTGTATTGGATTGAATCAGTCTCTAACTAATTAATGAATACCAAAGAATATGGCCGCCATGAGGGGCCTGTCCAGTACTGTCCTGTCGTTTTTCAGTCCCAGTCCTCCCCTGTTAGAGTATGTGGTTGCTACGCACACAGGCAGAGAGACAGGCAGACAGACAGACAGGCAGGCAGAGAGACAGACAGACAGACAGACAGGCAGACAGACAGACAGACAGACAGGGGGACCAGGGGAGTAAAAGGCAGCGGCAGGGTAGCACCCACCGGCTGCAGGTCCAGTCTGGACCCACGAGACATCCGGCTGTCCTCACTCAATCTGGAACTCTGATGGAATATAATAATAATAATATTAATACTAATGCTACTAATCACTCATCTGGATGAGGAGTGGGCTACGTGTGTTCGATCCCCAATGTGAAAAAAAACCCCCAAAAATGAACAACAAATCACAAGCCACACTTTCCCCGTCCCATGCGGTCATCAATGAAATCTCGAGTAAATGCCGTTTACCAAACAAATAAACTATGAGGGAGCGGGTGTGAGACACCCACCGTAAGGTCGAGCCTGGAAGAACTCGAGGCTCTGCTCTCGTCGCTGAGTCTGGAGCTCTAGGGAGCAGAACGGAGACGCGATGAGGCAGCTAGTCAACGCCAGCCGCCTACCAAGCGACAAGAAAAACCAAAACGACAGACACTAGAACCTTCTAGAACCCTCTCTGTCTAGCAGACCTCGGAGGCTTCGGTGAGCACACAGAAAATAGTTGTGCAGACACGGTGCAGATATATTCAGAGAGCTACCGACCCGGCTGGATATTGCACTGTAACCGTCATCGCAGCCATTGTCCTGTAGATGGAGGATAGACGTCAGAATGATGGTCAGTCAAGAGAATCAAGGGAAACATGCAGGGGTGACTTTAGGACACAGTGGGGCTCCGGCACCCCGACACACAGGATGACCATGCCAGCCAGTTTCTCTCCGCAATGCAGTGTGTGTGTGTGTGTGTGGTGTGTGTGTGTGTGTGTGTGTGTGTGTGTGTGTGTGTGTGTGTGTGTGTGTGTGTGTGTGTGTGTGTGTGTGTGTGTGTGTGTGTTTGTGTGTGTGTGTGAGTGAGAGAAAAAGAGAGAGAGAGAGAGAGAGAGAGAGAGAGAGAGAGAGAGAGAAAAAAACGATTAATAACTTTGTGATCGGGCCATCGGCCGGTTCATGCTACGTTTAGACCGATCCAGGGGTCCGTGTACCGATGCACTCGCATCTTTTAAATCAAAACCGATTTTCCGATTCAAATCGGTTATTTGTTCCACCACTAGTATCCACAGTGTACTGCTGCTACATGCGATGAGATGGATTGGGAAAACACTAGAGATATAAAAAAAAATAAACACTCAAATAAGAATAAAAAGTCCAGAAAAATGCACATAAAGTATACGTTGTATACACAATAATATGCCAGGAACGAATGTGTGCTGTGCTGGTACACGTTCACATGAGCAGGGCCACATCTAGACATTTTGGGCCCCACGAAAGAATATAATATTGGGCCCCCCAAACCTTGAGAACCCATTTGACGATCCAAACTTGAATTAGGCTGCTGGTACACACAAGATGGCCTTCCAACCCAGGTGGTGAATTAGAGTGTCTCAGCAGAAAGTACAGTACAGGAATAAGAATACACAAAACTACACAATACAAACTACGGGAAAATATACAGAAACTACATCTTCGAAACACATTCAGATTAATTCATTAGAATTACATTAATGTAATGAGCACTCCACTGTTTTCCGGCAGAGAACCATGGCCTCAGACTTGGAGGTGCTGACTCTCATCCCGACCGCTTCACACTCGGCTGCAAACCGCCCCAGTGCATGCTGGGGGTCACGGTCTGATGGAGCCAACAGAACCACATCATCTGCAAAGAGCAGAGATGCAACTCTGAGGTCCCCAAACCGGACACTCTCCCCACCTCGGCTGCACCTTGAGATTCTGACCATGAAGATCATGAACAAAATCGGTGACAAGGGACAACCTTGGCGGAGTCCAACACCCACTGAGAACGTGCTTGACTTTGAGCCGAGAATACGGACACAGCTCGCACTTTGTTCGTACAGGGACCGAATGGCCCCTACCAACGGCCCCGGTACCCCATACTCCCGCAGTACCCCCCACAGGATTCCCCGGGGGACACGGTCATAAGACTTCTCCACGTCCACAAAGCACATGTAGACTGGATGGGCAAACTCCCATGCCCCCCCACCCAACAACCCTGCGAGGGTAAAGAGCTGGTCCACTGGTCCACGGCCAGGACGGAATCTGCATTGTTCCTCCTGAAGCTGAGGTTCAACAGTTGGCCGGAGCCTCCTTTCCAGCACCTTGAATTATATCATTCTTCCCCTACAAAATAACATTGCTTACTATATTATTATACTGAGGTAGGTCTAACCTTTTAGCACAGGATGCTTAGAGACAGACCATCAACAGTCTATCAATCCTCACTTAGAAGGCATGTAGACATGTGTATATTAGAAGCTAAACACTAATAGGCCAAAAATCGGAATGTGGGTTAAAGAAATGGCGACAAACATGCAACAGTTCATGTGAGTTCACACACTGGAAAGCTCCGCCCATGGTTCTGATCCAACATAACATTCCAGGAAAATGAAACCAAAAGCAGAGGTTCTGAAGTTTCCAGTCGCATGTCTTTAGCTCCAGAAACAAACACATCTGACAAGCTTCAAAAGGTAAGCTACACAAATAGCTCTTTGGCAGAAATAAAACATCAAAATTAAACTGCAATTTGGTAGCTTGATGACACGTCAATGATCAACTAAAAAACGTACATTATGAATAGCTTCAAATAAGATTTGCTATTGGCTGGAATAATGTGAGTGTGTATCATGATAACATATCATTTTAATATTTGACCCGTTGTCCTTTTTGTTCTTGTGACTATTTGCATTATTGAAAGGAAAATGTCGTCAACCATGGTGAGTTTATGTCTAAACTTGAACTTGTCTTCCTGCATTAGTATAGACTACTCTTACTAAAGGAGACTATATAATATCTGCTATTGTTTAATCAGGAGCCACAGCCTGGAGACCTGATAGAAATCCAGCGTGGTAAATACTGTCATTGGGCTGTATACGTTGGAGACGGCTTTGTTGTTCACCTTACAGCAGACTGTAAGTACTACTAACAGCACAATACATTCCTTACAATACGAAGCAAACTACAAGGCCTACCGACACTCATTGTATTTAAACAGCCTCCTTCAATACTTGTACATGAATATGGGTCTGAAATGTGAAATATACCCCCAACTAGGGTTGGGTATCGTTAGAATGTTATCGATTCCGGCGCCGGGCCGTACGCTCCCAGCGCCGGGCCGTACCCCGGGCCGTCCTCCCGGGCGCCGGGGCCCGTACGGTCCCCATAAAGAAGAAAGAAAGAAAAGATTCACCATATCAGCCTTTCCCGGTGGTATGCCGTGAGCTTTTCTGGGCAAATAGGTGTCTCCAGCAGTGGGGTACTCCAGGGTGCTTGCGAGGTTGCTCCGTACTGGCCTGAACCGTAAGACAAACTCAACCAACTCTTTCAAATCGATGCCGTGCCTGCCCTTCAATGTTGGTCAGATTTGAGGTGGCAAACCTGCCCTCACAGCCAATAAATTTCCCACATTTACTGCACTTAGCCTTGTTCGTCCGGCTTTCCTTTACAAAAGTGAAACGGCAGCACCTTTTGGACCGTTTACTGCGGGGGTCCATCTTCACACTGCTGACATTAGCATGTATAAGTTATACATGCTAACCGCTGGCTCGTATCAAAACAAAGTGACACGTGGCGGCGTTGCGTTGATGCGTGACGTAGTCAGGTCCTGGCAGATCGTTTTTTAAACGTCCTGGCAGGTAGCCGCCACGTCCTTGCAGACATATAGCCTTTGTTTGCAATAATAAAGATTTATATTTCTTTTAGGAACCGATACGCAGAACCAAATTTTATTTTCTTTGTACCCGGTAGCTAGCAGCGGCAGCAGCTCAGTGAAGAAGGAGAAACTGAAAGATGTTGTTAAAGGTGACACGTGGAAAGTGAACAATTACCTGGAAAATAACTGCGAACACTTTGCTACAAATCTACGCTACGGCAAACCTTCATCTGAACAGGTGAGACGTGATGGTGTTAATGTGGTTCTCTCTCTCTCTCTCTCTCTCTCTCTGTGTGCACCATTACTCAATGCACCTCAGGTGTATTGAGTACAGCATCACAGTAGCTGGGCCACGTAGCTTATTTTGTTGCTTGATTTTCGATATTTCTATTTAACTTCTTTCATTTAACTTCTGGAAAAGATGTGTATTTATCTTCATGGCCACTTCCTGTGTTCTGCCTTGCAGGTTGAAGCTGTGACTAGGAAGCTGGCGGCTGTCATGGATTCCAAGTTTACTGCTGCCATAGCTACTTCTGTCATGGCTAGCGGGCCGAATGCTATCATGGCTAGCGGGCCTACTGTTGTCGTGGCTAGCGATGTCATGGCTAACGCTGCCATGGCTGGCGCTGCCGTGGCTGGCGCTGCCATGGCTAGAGGGCCTAATGCTGTCATGGCTAGCACTGCCATGGCTAGCGGGCCTACTGCTGTCGTGGCTAGCACTGCTGTGGCTAGCGCTGCCGTGGCTGGCACTGCCTTTGCTAGCGGGCCTACTGCTGTCGTGGCTGGCGCTGCCATGGCTAGAGGGCCTAATGCTGTCATGGCTAGCGGGCCGAATGCTATCATGGCTAGCGCTGCCACGGTTAGAGCGTCTACTGCTGTCATGGCTAGTGGGCCGAATGCTGTCATGGCTAGCGGGCCGAATGCTGTCATGGCTAGCGGGCCGAATGCTGTCATGGCTAGCGCTGCCACGGTTAGAGCGTCTACTGCTGTCATGGATAGCGTTGCCATGGCTAGCGGGCCTAATGCTGCCATGGCTAGCGCTGCCATGGCTATCGGCCTACTGCTGTCGTGGCTAGCCGATGTCATGGCTAGCGCTGCCATGGCTGTCCGCTGCCGTGGCTGGCGCTGCCATGGCTAGCGGGTCTACTGCTGTCATGGCTAGCACTGCCATGGCTATCGGGCCTACTGCTGTCGTGGCTAGCGATGTCATGGCTAACGCTGCCATGGCTGTCGCTGCCGTGGCTGGCGCTGCCATGGCTAGCGGGCCTACTGCTGTCGTGGCTAGCACTGCTGTGGCTGGCGCTGCCGTGGCTGGCACTGCCTTTGCTAGCGGGCCTACTGCTGTCGTGGCTGGCGCTGCCATGGCTAGAGGCCGAATGCTATCATGGCTTAGCGCTGCCACGGTTAGAGCATCTACTGCTGTCATGGCTAGTGGGCCGAATGCTGTCATGGCTAGCGGGCCGAATGCTGTCATGGCTAGCGGGCCGAATGCTGTCATGGCTAGCGCTGCCAAGGTTAGAGCGTCTACTGCTGTCATGGATTTCAAGGTTACTGCTGCCATGGCTAGCGCTGCCAGGTTAGAGCGTCTAATTGCTGTCATGGATTTCAAGGTTACTGCTGCCATGGCTAGCGCTGCCAAGGTTAGAGCGTCTACTGCTGTCATGGATTTCAAGGTTACTGCTGCCATGGCTAGCGCTGCCAAGATTAGAGCGTCTACTGCTGTCATGGCTAGCGGGCCGAATGCTGTCATGGCTAGCGCTGCCAAGGTTAGAGCGTCTACTGCTGTCATGGCTAGCGGGCCGAATGCTATCATGGCTAGCGCTGCCACGGTTTAGAGCGTCTACTGCTGTCATGGCTAGCGGGCCGAATGCTGTCATGGCTAGCGCTGCCAAGGTTAGAGCGTCTACTGCTGTCATGGCTAGTGGGCCGAATGCTGTCATGGCTAGCGCTGCCAAGGTTAGAGCGTCTACTGCTGTCATGGCTAGCGGGCCGAATGCTGTCATGGCTAGCGCTGCCACAGTTAGAGCGTCTACTGCTGTCATGGATAGCGTTGCCATGGCTAGCAGGCCTAATGCTGCCATGGCTAGCGCTGCCATGGCTATCGGGCCTACTGCTGTCGTGGCTAGCGATGTCATGGCTAGCGCTGCCATGGCTGTCGCTGCCGTGGCTGGCGCTGCCATGGCTAGCAGGTCTACTGCTGTCATGGCTAATGGGCGCTGCCATGGCTAGCGGGCCTACTGCTGTCGTGGCTAGCGCTGTCGTGGCTAGCGCTGCCGTGGCTGGCGCTGCCGTGGCTGGCGCTGTCGTGGCTGGCGCTGCCGTGGCTGGCGCTGCCGTGGCTAGCGGGCCTACTGCTGCCGTGGCTGGCGCTGACGTGGCTAGCGGGTCTACTGCTGTCATGGCTAGCACTGTCATGGCTAGCACTGCCATGGCTAGCGTGCCTACTGCTGTCATGGCTAGCACTGCTGTGGCTGGCGCTGCCGTGGCTGGCACTGCCTTTGCTAGCGGGTCTACTGCTGTGGTGGCTAGCGGTGCCATGGCTAGCGGGCCTACTGCTGTTGTGGCTAGCACTGCCGTGGCTGGCACTGCCGTGGCTGGTGCTGCCATGGCTAGTGGGTCTACTGCTGTCATGGCTGGCGCTGCCATGGCTAGAGGGCCTAATGCTGTCATGGCTAGCGCTGCCATGGCTAGCGGGCCTAATGCTGTCATGGCTAGCGCTGCCATGGCTATCGGGCCTATTGCTGCCGTGGCTGGTACTGCCGTGGCTGGCGCTGCCGTGGCTAGCGGGTCTACTGCTGTCATGGCTAGCACTGCCATGGCTAGCGTGCCTACTGCTGTTGTGGCTAGCATTGCTGTGGCTGGCGCTGCCGTGGCTGGCGCTGCCGTGGCTGGCGCTGCCGTGGCTGGCGCTGCCGTGGCTGGCGCTGCCGTGGCTAGCGGGTCTTCTGCTGTCATGGCTAGCACTGCCATGGCTAGCGTGCCTACTGCTGTTGTGGCTAGCACTGCTGTGGCTGGCGCTGGCGTGGCTGGCGCTGCCGTGGCTGGCGCTGCCGTGGCTGGCGCTGCCATGGCTAGCGGGTCTACTGCTGTCGTGGCTAGCAGTGCCATGGCTAGCGGGCCTACTGCTGTCGTGGCTAACGCTGCCGTGGCTAGCGGGTCTACTGCTGTCGTGGCTAGCGCTGCCGTGGCTAGCGGGTCTACTGCTGTCATGGCTAGCGGTGCCATGGCTAGCGGGCCTACTGCTGTCATGGCTAGCGCTGCCGTGGCTGGCGCTGCCGTGGCTGGCGCTGCCGTGGCTGGCGCTGCCGTGGCTGGCGCTGCCGTGGCCAGCGGGCCTACTGCTGTCATGGCTAGTGATGCCATGGCTAGCGGGTCTACTGCTGTCGTGGCTAGCGATGCCGTGGCTGCGCTGCCCGTGCTGGCGTGGCTACCTGCGGCTGGCGTGGCTACTGCTGCCATGGCTGGCGTGGCTACTGCTGCCATAGCTTGGCGGGAATACTGCTGCCGTGGCTACTGCTGCCCATGGCTGGCGTGGGCTACTGCTGCCATAGCTGGCGGGGCTACTGCTGCCATAGCTGGCGGGAATACTGCTGCCGTGGCTACTGCTGCCGTGGCTACTGCTACCGTGGCTACTGCTGCTGTGGCTGGCGGGGCTACTGCTGTCGTGGCTGCCATGGGTGCACCTCTTGTGGCTGTGGTTGGCCTGACTGTGTTTGGTGTGACAAGGGCTGTTGGAGCCATAAAGAATGTTTATAGATTACATTATATGCAGTGATGGGAAACAACTTTTTACTTTTACTCCCTACATTTAAACACTAATATCTGTATTTTCTACTCGTTACATTTTCAAAACGGGACTCGTTACTTTTGTTTTATTGCATTTGAGGGGAATTGTCAGGTTTTTGCTACATCATTGCATCACGTGTTCCCAACATCAAGAGTGATAAACAAAGTGTAACATTGACACTTTTGTCCCCTACTTTGTACTTAAATGTAGGCCTACTAGGTAATATGTGCAAATAAATGTTCTATGATGCAATACTTAGTCTTTGCTTTTTTGTAAGACTCCACCACCGTGCACGGACACACACACACACACACACACACACACACACACACACACACACCATTCCACCTTGGCATTAAGTTTCTTCACGTTTTCATCTTCATCTGAAGTGTAATGTAATATTGAAGGCCACATGCATTATAGTACAGTAGGCCTATCTAATGTAGGGCACTTCCAAGTATGTAACTTATGACAACAGTATGTTTTGATGACAAGGCTAAATCCTTTTATAAAACACTTTTTAAAAAAATCTGTTGTCATTGTGGTCCAGGACACAAACCAGACAAACATGTGGAAATATTAATATTTTGAAAACATCCGTATGAAGAAATAAGTGAGAAACAAAGTGTTAATAAATGTGTCCGTTGCTACAACAGAAAGTAGACGGTGTCGTGGAGACAAAGAAAATGGACAAATGCTGCCGCCTGGTGGTCGGGCCCAGACACTACAGGCTACAAGCCGCTCCATGTTATTAATATAAAGTCATCTCACAGAATCAGCTGCAGGTGTTTCATTACTTCATTGTTCTGATCATCACTTTTCATATTGTGTGTGTGGTCCGTGTCTCCCTCTCAAGGACTCAATATGAACTCTGATAAAACAATGTTCCCATCATGTACATCATTGAGAAGAGGCTGCATAGCAATAGAATAATAAACAATAGTAGAAATAAACAATAGAATAATACAAATGAAATAACACATGTACACATTTACAGTGAATCTAAGCCTAAGAAAAATATAAAAAAATAAAAAGATGTTATTATATTAATATTTAAAATAATAATTATTATTAATGTAATTATTAATGAATTATTATTACTAACCAATGTGGCCGCTGTTGGTGGATCAGCTGTTACACACACTAGTAACCCACTAGTAACACACTAGTAACCCTAACCGTGATGCACCCTTCTCCAGGGGTCAAGTGGGTGTGTGTGTGTGTGAGTGTGTGTGTGTGTGTGTGTGTGTGTGCACGTGTGGTGTATTTGGTGTGTGTGTGTGTGTGTGTGTTGAATAAAGCATCCTGCAGCCCGAGGAAGAGGAGGTAGGGGCCTTTTATCTCCATGGTTACCGAGGACCGGTCTGCTCTGGTGGAATCTGGTGCTTTGTTCCAGACTCATTTAAAATGGACGCTTTAAAGTCATTAAAACACGATCACTTTGGTGTTTAACGGCTGGACAATTAGCCCTCAACCCCCCGATAAGCAACTACAATAAAACACAATAAAATACAATAAAATATCTGCTAAAACATCACAAATGTTCATGTACACGACTTCCTTTGGAGAAAAGGGGAATGGAATACAGGATGTATATATATATATGTATATAAATATACACGTATACACGCACATGCATACACACACACACACACACACACACACACACACACACACACACACACACACACACACCACACACACACACAGACACACGCCCCTAGAGGTACCTTGAAGGACTGCAGGGGATACTATAGGAACGTGAGCAATTATTATTATTTTTTGTAAATATATTGCTTACGAACTATTGTAAAATTATTCCACCTTAAGAAAATTATGTGAATGAATACCCCCCTGAATACAATTTAGTAACGGATTTAATTTATAATCAATAGTTTGGTAAATCTTGTCATTAAGATTATCTCACTTTAACGAGGTTACAACAATATCTTAGAGGGGGTACGTTAGTAGAACACTGGCCTACCAAGCCCCCAGCTCCCTGCACCCAGCACCCTCCACCCAGCACCCTGCACCCAACTCCCAGCCCCCAGCACCCAGCACCCTGCACCTACCACCCAGCACCCTCCACCCTGCACCCTGCCCCCAGCACCCAGCTCCCAGCCCCCTGCACCCTGCACCAGCACCTCCACCCTGCACCCTCCACCCTGCACCTACCACCCTCCACCCTGCACCCTGCACCCAGCACCCTCCACCTAGCACCCAGCTCCCAGCCCCCTGCACCCAGCACCCAGCACCCAGCACCTACCACCCTGCACCCAGCACCCTCCACCCAGCACCCTCCACCCTGCACCCAGCACCCTCCACCCTGCACCTACCACCCAGCACCCTCCACCCTGCACCCAGCACCCTCCACCCAGCACCCTGCACCCAGCACCCTCCACCCTGCACCCTGCACCCAGCACCCAGCACCCAGCACCCTCCACCCAGTACCCTGCACCTACCACCCAGCACCCTGCACCCTCCACCCAGCACCCTGCACCCAGCACCCTCCACCCTGCACCCAGCACCCTCCACCCTGCACCCCAGTCACATGGGAGCAGTGGGTGACCCGCAGCCCAAGCGCTCAGTCGCTCCGCGGGGTCCGAGCAGACAGGAGGCGGGAGAGCAGCGCGTTTATACACGGAGTCAACATCATCATCATCATCATCATCATCAACAACAACCAGAAGAACATCATCATCATCATCATCATCATCGGGGTGTTGTGGAGATGTTCCCCGGGATCCCGTCGCTCGGCGCGCTCCTCCGGCTCTCCCGTTAACCCAGGAGGAGGAGCAGGAGGAGGAGGAGGAGAGGATCTGCTGTGAAGATGAAGTCGAGACGAGACAAACTGAAGATACCATCTCTGACTCTGGAGTAAGTCTGTGTTTAATCTACTGCAAACCGTATTACATGTAGTATAGATTACCGTAGATTACTGTATATTACTGTACAGATCCGCAATGAGAAGTGAGGGGAGTGTGAGCAATACACACATCTGTATAATACATGCATCTACTGTATATCATAAATACATAAATACAATAATTGGCACAGCAGCACCAGAAATTCACACAACGTGTGAATGTGTGAATGTCTTTATTAAGCACTTCATTTGGTTTGAGGAAAGTTTCTTGAAACATCTCTGTCCAGCATCGAAAATGTGCATTCATTTTAATGCACATTTAAATGCACATTATTTACAGAAAGTGTGTACATGTACAGTACATCTCTTCAGTTGTATAACAGCAGTTTAGCAGCCATCTCTCCCAGTTCCCTTTTTCTGTTGTCCATCTTCCACTCAACGTGATGTCTGAGCTCCCAGTGCCAGTGAATCACCACCTCCCCCTCCTCCTCCTCTCCTCCCCCTCCTCTCCTGCTCCTGCTCCCCCTCCTCTCCTGCTCCTGCTCCACCTCCTCCACCTCCTCTCCTGCTCCTGCTCCCCCTCCTCCACCTCCTCTTGCTCCTGCTCCCCTGCTGTTCCCCCTCCTCCACCTCCTCTTGCTCCTGCTCCTGCTGCTGCTGCTGCTCCCTCCTCCTCCTGCTCCTCCTGGTGGAGGTCTCCTGTTTATTTTTATATTTCGGGCATTTATGTGTGTGTGTGTGTGTGTGTGTGTGTGTGTGTGTGTGTGTGTGTGTGTGTGTGTGTGTGTGTGTGTGTGTGGCGGGGGTCTTCCACGAAACTCGTTCAAAATACATCTAGACTCAAATCAAACCGTGGAACATCTGGATCGAGACATCCGACATGTGAACGACCCCCAGATGTGTGTTGGTGGTGGAGGAGGAGGAGGAGGGAGGAGGAGGAGAGGGGGGAGGGGAAGGAGGAGGAGGTGGAGGAGGAGGAGGAGGAAGGAGGAGGAGGAGGAGGAGGAGGGAGGAGGAGGAGGAGGAGGAGGAGGAGGGAGTGGGGAGGAGGAGGAGGAGGGAGGTGGAGGTGGAGGAGGAGGAGGGGGAGGAGGAGGAGAGGAGGAGGAGGAGGAGGTGGAGAGGAGAGAGGAGGAGGAGGAGGTGGAGGAGGAGGTGGCGGTGGTGGGGGGGGGCCAGAGTGGCTACGAGGAGCAGCAACATGCGATAAGCGCTAACACGCTAACAATAGATTCCCGCTCCTCAGCACAAGGAGCTGTTTTTTCTTCTTCCTTTCAGTTTTTTAGGTTTCTTTTTTTTTCCCCCCCCCCGCCTCCTTGCATTACTATGACAACCGTTTCATGGGTGCCTGGGTAGTCGCCGCCGCCGCCGCCTTGTGTCTTACCCCCAGCAGCCTCCGCACAGCACCGAGACACGAGCAGAGCCGCTGCTGCTGCAGGCTGGTACATCCAGGCTGGGAAATCAACGGGAAACATAGCACAACGTGGCCGCGCGACATGCTACCACGGACCAGTCAAGCCACACTCAGATGAGATGTGATGTAGAGTTGTTACGTTGTGCTACGGCGCAGGTTAAACCAGTAAAGTGTGCGGTCGACATTCATTGGAGGTACAAAGTAACCCCAAATAATAACAACGAACATCTCCGGGGAAAGCAAACACACGTTTTACTCTCGACAGACTCCGCAAAAATAGAGACGCTTTGCCCTTTCAAATGTTAGCGTGTCTTCTGGTATTCTAAGGGTGATGAATGCTGTCATCGCTGAACCACCACTGACCATGTGACCTGTGTGTGTGTGACCATGTGACCCGTGTGTCTCGCGTTACAGTTTGTCACCCACGTGCCAGAGCCCGGCACTCCTGAGTCCCTGCAGCCCCTGCAGTCCGTGCAGCCCCCTGCAGACCCTTCACCCCTGGAGGTAAGACCCACACAACCACCGCCACCGCCCACCGCCACCCACACACCACTCTTTCAACCACCCACGTCAGCTCGCACCACAGCCACCACCACCATCTCTTTCACCACCACCACCGCCACCACCACCGCTAGACCTGCTGACTAGATGGACCTCATGACATCACAGGCTGATACAAGACGATGTCATATCTGATTATTGTCGCATCGTGGACTGGAGTAGTCGGAATCCTTCTGCTGTAGAATGCGTAACGCTGCTGTCGATGGGAACTGAGATTTGTGAAGAGAGAGAGCAGATAAGAGATCTTTAAAATACCCCGAACCCCTCCTCCCCCCCTACTCCCTCCTTCCTCCCCCTCTCCTCCCCCTCTCCTCCCTCCCTCCACACGTTCCTCCCCCAGGAAAGAATGTTGCGTTCAGGTGTCTGTAATTTATAAGAGGGATTCCTCGTACAAATCGGGGAAGAACTGCCCTGAGTGGTTCAGGAGATCAGGAGAAGTGAATTCATCTCGCAGTGTCAACACTCTGGATTCAAGGGATCAGGAGAAGTGAATTCATCTCGCAGTGTCAACACTCTGGATTCAGGAGATCAGGAGAAGTGAATTCATCTCACAGTGTCAACACTCTGGATTCAGGAGATCAGGAGAACTTGTCTGTGGTTGTTGTTATTTTTCCTTCCTGCCGCCCTTTAGTTGTCTCTCTCACTCCGTGTGGGTTGCTTGGCAACAATGTTGGGTACTGCGGAGGATGGAGATACTGCCAGCACAAGCAGATGCATCCAGTGTGTGTGGGGGGTGTGTGTATGTATTGTGTTTTGCGTGTGTGTGGTGTGTGCCCATGGTTGTGCTGTGTGTGTGCTGTCTTGTTGTGTGCCGTGTGCATGTGTGTGTGGTGTTTTCTGCATGCGTGCATATACTGTATGTGTGTGTGCGTGCATGCATGCATGTGTGTGTGTGTGTGTGTGTGTGTGTGCATGCATGTATGTGTGTGTGCGTGCATGCGTCTGTGCGTGTGTGTGTGCGTCGTGTGCGTGTGTGCGGGCGTGCGCGTGTGTGTGTGTGTGCGTACCGTGCGTGTCGCGTGCGTGTGTGTGTGTGTGTGTGAGGAGTGATAGGCTGAGGCACGACATCATATCGTAAGAGAAGGACGTGTATTCAACTCTGCCGGAGAAGGAATGTGTGCAGAGCTGTGCAGCTCCACTGGTTAATGCGATAAACACGTATCACTTCACCTAAAGCCTGCAATTAACAGCACTGGGGCGCTTTGCAAGAGCGCAATTAACACCATGCTCGTTAAACAGACACTGGCTTTTGAGTTGTATAATTTAATCATTGCAATCTATATTTTATAATGAATCAGCTCTAATCAGTCATATGCAACACACACTTTATATTTCATATAATTTCATTCTGTTATATTTCATGCTACTTTTACTTTGGGGTGTGCCTATGTGTGTGATGATGTTGGATATACATTTTAGCATATACATCCATATATACGTTAAAAGAATAGATGTTTAGCCAGACAGACAGTTAGATAGATGGATGGTTGGATGGATAGATAGATAGATAGATAGATAGATAGATAGATAGATAGATAGATAGATAGATAGATAGATAGATAGACAAACTCTATCTATCTAATCATCTCCCATCTCCCAAAACAATCGACTCCAACGCATAGCAGACACTTCCCGTTCGGTTTGTGTTGGAACCCAGTGGCTGTTCCAGGATCAGTTGTAACAGCAGCATGCCCGGTGTATCCACGTCTGTCACCAGGGAGACAGACTGTCCTCAGGCCAGCCTCAGAGTCCGCCTCACCTCACGGCCTCACGGCATTCCAGTCTGCCCTCTTGGCATTGCCATGACGTAATTGGCTGCCTCGTGTCACATGGTGCTTTGACAGGGAGAGCGTGTTAATTAGTGAGCAAGAATAACCCTCATAGTCATTGTGATGGACATGGAGCCGGGCCACACCTGTGATGTGCCCATGCATGTGTGTTGGACTGTGGCCTGCGTGTTGTGTCTCCTAATCTCACTCTCTCTCTCTCTCTCCTCTCTCTTTGTCTCTCTCCACACACACCACAACCCACACACACACACACACACACGTACCGAGCCTTGACACCCAATATTATTAGTCGGACTCAATATATTTTCCGCTGCACGCTGGGGCCCACGATTCTGAGAGGTTAGAGACATCTTACACGCTGTGTTAGTGTCAACATGTCTTCCATCTACAGATGCTTTCAAGACACCTTTGACTCAAATGTATTGCGAATGTACACTATTGCAATATTACTACTTATGCAAGAGCTTGTTTATGACATGTCTGTGGTCTTAACACAGGTTGGGCTGGTCCAGGTCATAAAAGGAAAATTATGAATAATACTGAATAAATAACACGATATCTACATGATTTGTTCTATATTATTTATGACACTACGACACTAACACTGCTGCTACGACATTTTCTATTTTCTTCTGCTGCTACAAGACTATTTTATTCCATCACTAATCACTCAGCTTTTCTAACAGTCATTCCTTCTGTTTCTAATTTCATTCGACTTTATTCTCTTCAAATCAATACTTAGTTTTTTATATCTCGTCTTGAGTTGAAGTCCCAAAATACAAACTACTGTACAAACTTCTCCTCACTAAGAATGTGTTAAAATATATATAATAATAATAATAATAATAATAATAATAATAATAATAATAATAAATAACAATAACGATGATAATAATAATAACAATAATAATAATAACAACAATAATTACTACTACTATTACAATAATAAAAATAATACAATAATAATAAAAAATAAATAACAATAACGATAATAATAATATTAGTAATAACCAATAATAATAATAATAATAATAATAATAATAATGAATTCTATGAAATTAATTTAAATTAAATTAAATTAAATTAAATTAAAATTAAATCCAAAATAAAAATAAACAAAAAGTCCTCGCTTGGAATGTACCACCACAGTGTGCGGGTTCCTCCCCCCCCCCCCGGATAATGGGTACGGTCCGGAGACGTCTCAGCAGAGCGCCACACGCATGCGCATTAGCGGCTTGGAGCCAACTATTCAATGGTGCGCTGAGCGGGTGATCCTGGTGCTGGTCCTGGTCCTGGTGCTGGTGCTGATCCTGGTGCTGGTCCTGGTCCTGGATCTGGTCCCTGCTCCCTGGTGCTGGTGCTGGTCCTGGATCTGGATCTGGATCTGGACGCAGCGGGGGGTCGTGGGGGTCCTGGGGGTCCTGGGGGTCATGTGTGTGTGTGTGTGTGAGACGGTCCAGATGTCGGACCCCGGGCCCCGCGGCCGCTCCGCTCCAGCAGCTCAAGCCTCAGCACCCACGTGGGTTTTAGCGGAGTCCCTGCTGAGGCGCCATTTCCAAGCAGGGTCGTGCGTTGGTGTGTCGGTCCAGTGTGTGTGTGTGTGTGTTGTGCTGTGTGGTGTGTTGTGTGTGTGTGGTGGTGTGTGTGTCGGTTGGTGTTGTCCAGTGGTGTGTTGTGTGTGGTGATTGTGTGTGGTGTGTGTGTCCAGTCGTGTCACAGTGTGGTACTGTGTGGTTCTGTGTGTGTGTCCGTGTGGGTGTATGTGTCCAGGTGTGTGTGTGTGTCCAGCTGAAGTGGTATGTGTCCAGTGGTGGTGTGTGTGTGACTGTGGTCCAGTTGTGCTGAGTGCTGTCCAAGTGTGGTTGTGTGGTTGGTGTCCAGTTGTGTCGTTAATATTTACTGTGGTGCCAGTGTTTATATTATATAGTGTGTGGTGTGTGTTTTAAATATATGTGTGTGTGTGTGTGTGTTTATATATATGTGTGTGTGTGTGTGTTTTATTCGTGTCTTATTATTCCGGTCCAGCAGATGTACGCATGCGTGGCGGCATCATATTAATGAATACCCATAATAATAATAAAGTTGTGTGTCTGTTCTCAACTCTTATTACAGGAGATTATTTATTAACGACTGGCTCACGGAGGGAGGGTTGAGTAGGCTGCTGTGTATCTGAAGTCTCAACTAGTTTATTATTATTATTATTATTATTATTATTATTATAATTATAAGGTGGCCTGAGTGGGTTAATTCATGAATAGTTAATTGGATATTGACATCACCACCACTTGTGTGTGACGTCATCAGAATGTCCCCTCTTTTCTCGGTCCTTCTGTCCAGAGTGTGTGTGTGTGTGTGTGTGTGTGTAGTGTGTGTGTGTCCAGTGTGTGTATGTGTCCTGTGTGTGTGGTGTGTATGTGTCGCAGTGTGTGTGTCAGTGTGTGTGTGTGTGTCCCGGCCGGACTGTGTCTTGACTGTATAACCACTATTATGATGTTGTTGTGGTGGCAAGATGTCACCTTCTCCTTTGTTTACATGGAGCACGACAATGTGGGTGTCAATTATCTGTCCACAGTCCACAACCTTCATGTGGAGCCTCTGGTGGTTATCTGGTTATCTGAGTGGTGCGGAGCGGAGATAAGATGTTAAAGTTAAAGTTAGTTTCCCTCAGTAGGAGTCTTATATTTTGACTGTACATTTGTAAATCTGTTAGTTTATTTGTGTTATTCTGTGTATTTCTCTATTGTTTTATTGTACTGTATTGCTATGCAACCTGGCAGAAGAATTTCCTTCAGGATTAATAAAGTTCTATCTTATTCTTTATCGTTCATCTTATCTTGAGGAGCTGTCTTGTAGCTGTACAGGTGTGGTAATCTCAAGGAGCTGTCTGTAGCTAACCAGTGGGGTATCTCAGGGAAGCTGTCTGTAGCTACAGGTGGAGGTATGTCTCCAAGGAGCTGTCTGTAGTACAGGCTGGAGTATCTGAGGAGCTGTCTGTTAAGGCCTACAGGTGGGAGTTATCTGAGAGAGCTGTCTGTAGTTAGATGGTGGGAGTATCTCTCAGGGAGCTTGTTTCCTGTAGCTACAGGTGATGTCGTGTGGTGTGTCTCTCACCTGGTCTGGAAGAATCACGCTTTTAGTCTCATTGTTAGTTGTTGATCTAATGAGTGATTAATCTTACCTCAGTTAGACTCACACCATTGTGGGCAACCCTGTGAAACTGGCCTAACGTGTGTGCGTGTGTGTGTGTGTGTGTGTGTGTGTGTGTGTGTGTATGTATATTAGAACGCTGAAATGCCGTCAAAACAAAAGACAATATGCATCTTAATATTGACGACAGCCGCATGTTGAGTTCAGAGTTGCAAAGCGCGTGAGCAGTGAGTAGCTTGAATGTGTAACAACTAAGCCAAGACGGATATCGATCAACAACGACTCGTCTGACAGGTTGATAGAAGCCGAAGCCGACGACGACATGTTTGACGATAAGGGTTGATCCTGTCGCTGTCACTCGGAGATGTCTCTCTCAAATGTCTTTTATATTGACTTTATTTTGGGTATAGGCCAATTCCAACACACACACGCACACACACACACACACACACACACACACACACACGCACACACTGTCCGTCACACAGCTTGGCGGACACTCCCACACTTAACTTTAAGTGTTTATCGAGCACGAGTGGCTATCTTTTCAAATGGCTTGTAATCTGTCAACGTCCACACACACACACCTACACACACACACACACAACACACACACACACACACACACACACACACACACCACACCTCAGGCCTGTACCACGAGGTGGTTTTGGGCCTGGAGAGGTACTGTAACTTTGGGTTTAACCCCCTGCTGGGTTTTCTGTGTCACCACGGTGATTCACTTTTTACCGGGGTACATCGCCATGGTAACATACGCAGAGCACCTGACCTGCTCCTGTGTGTGCGTGTGTGTGTGTGTGTGTGTGTGTGTGTGTGTGTGTGTGTGTGTGTGTGTGTGTGTGTGTGTGTGTGTGTGTGTGTGTGTGTGAGGACGAGGAGGTGTGTGTGTGTGAGGACGAGGAGGGTGTGTGTGTGAGGACGAGGAGGGTGTGTGTGTGTGTGTGTGTGTGTGAGGACGAGGAGGGTGTGTGTGTGTTTGTGGCCATGCTGGCATTTAACATCTTTCTGCTTCTTCTCCCGTTTATTTCCTCCTCCCCTCAGCTGTCGCAGCAGCAACAGGAAGAACCTGGGAGTGGGAACGCCGTCGCCCAGCCTCTCCCGGCCTCTCTCCCCGCTCTCTGGACACACGGGTAAGCCTCGTTCTACTAATGTACTCGTCATGGGCCTGTTTGGAGCGGTCCCTGTGCTGCTCGCTCAAAGCGGCGTCGCTGCGTGCAGCTTTCTCGAGAAACCGCTCCCCCAAACATCTTGACACTCTCCCCACGACACTTCCTGTTCCTGGGGTCCCCGGCAATAAACCCGCCAAGTCGGTTGGATAAACGGTTGTGGGGAAAATGTCTCCGTCTGCCCAGAATGTTCTTCCAAAACTAAGTGAGATTTTTCTATTGGGGTATGGAAGTGTGATATCAACTCATCAATGGATTTAATTGATAATTATGACACATATTTCACACCGTTCCTCAATTGAATTGGCTTAAAGTGTATCAATGCAGGATTCTAAAAGCATTGTGTGTCCCAACATGATATCCCTAAAGCCCGGCTCGTCTTAAATCAAATTATTACTCTCTGTGTGCAGATAATCTGAGTGTGTGCACGTGGATCTATATTTAAAACGTAACGCTGTCAGGAGTCGTCTATTAATAAAGCTACGTTCAAGAGCCCTTGACGGGAGGACTGTTCCTACGACAGGCTTCTCTCTGATGATGAGCCCGCCGCGGACGGATTACCTGATTATAAAAGACAGCTGGGCTTCAATCGCTTCTTCCAGTCGCCTCATCAACACTAAACCCTCATCAGCCGGTCCCCCGCGCACGCCAGCGTCCAGACGCAGGCACTAGTCGCCCCGTATGGACCTGGCCGACGATTATTTTATGTTTTTCTTCACAATGTTCAGCGATCTAAGGACAGTTTCCATTACGCCTCAATGTAATCTTTCATTGTTAACATTTTCTCTTGGAAAAATTTCGTTCGACTTATGAACGGACATTATTTATTGGCTTGTGGGTATTGACTGCCAATGGGGAGATCAGTGTTGTACTGTAGTACTATAATAGTACTATACTAGTACTATACTGTAGTAGTACTAGTAGTATTATAGTACTGGTTTGTACTGTAGTAGTTGTAAGATAAGATAGAATCCCAGAGGAAATTCTAGTAGCAGTGTGTACTACTGTGTAGTAATATAGTACTGTGTTGTACTGTAGTAGCAGCTTGTACTACTGTGCAGTACTGTAGTAACGTGCTGGTGATTGTGTCTCGTGCAGCGGCCAGCAGCCCCCTGGACAGCCCCAGGAACGTGTCGGCCAGCTCGTCCATCAACTTCCCGTTCGCCAGAAGGTAAGTCGTCCGTCGGTGGCTCCTCTGTCCGGTGTTCCACACGTCACACGCCGCCGCCGCCGCCGCCGCAGGGACGTTTAAACCGAGATGCAAAAGTGTTTGTTCTTGGCTTGGAACCTGATCGCTGCTGCCGGCACGGCGGTGACGTAATTGCGGTTCATTCCGTTGAACTTCCTGGACGCGTGTTGGCATGCGTACTGCATGACGGAGGCTTGCCTCATACTTGGCATACTTCTTATCAGCTGGGTTCTGGAAGGCACACCTTAACCAACATATCAGGAACCGAGTATCAGGAAGTTTGCCCACCACGCCAGCCTCCTCCCACCTGCCCCACCATGCCAGGCTCCACCCACCTGCCCCACCACGCCAAGCCCCTCCCACCTGCCCACCCCCCTAAACCCCACCGACCTCCCCACCATGCCAGGCTCCTCCCACCTGCCCCACCACGCCAGGCTCCACCCACCATATCCCCCACCCACCATGCCAGGCTCCACCCACCTGCCCACCACCCAATGCACCACCATGCCAGGCTCCACCCACCTGCCCACCAAGGGGCTCAATGTGGTGGGGCAGGTGGGAGTGGGAGAGCCTGGCATGGTGGGGAGGTGGGTGGAGCCTGCCGTGGTGGGGCAGGTGGGTGGGGCTTGGCGTGGTGGGGCAGGTGGGTGGAGCCTGGCGTGGTGGGTGGGGCATGGGGTGGTGGGCAGGTGGGTGGAGCCTGGCATGGTGGGGAGGTGGGAGGAGCCTGCCGTGGTGGGGCAGGTGGGTGGGGCTTGGCGTGGTGGGGCAGGTGGGTGGAGCCTGGCGTGGTGGGTGGGGCATGGGGTGGTGGGCAGGTGGGTGGAGCCTGGCATGGTGGTGCATTGGGTGGTGGGCAGGTGGGTGGAGCCTGGCATGGTGGGTGGGGCATGGCGTGGTGGTGCATTGGGTGGTGGGCAGGTGGGTGGAGCCTGGCATGGTGGGTGGGCATGGCGTGGTGGTGCATTGGGTGGGGATATGGTGGGTGGAGCCTGGCGTGGTGGGTGGGGCATGGCGTGGTGGGGCAGGTGGGTGGAGCCTGGCATGGTGGGGAGGTCGGGGAGGTGGTGGAGGGCGCGTGGTGGGGCAGGTCGCTCACCTCGTGCAGCAGATTGTCCAGCTTCTCCTGGAGCTCGGCGAAGTAGCGCGAGGTGACCAGGCCCTTCTGGGACTTGTCGAGGCAGTCGCGGCCCAGCTCGGCCAGCTGGTGCTGGATGAAGCCCAGCACGCCGTCGGCCAGCGGGAGGCAGCAGTGGCCGACCACCTCCAGGAGACGCTCCTCCATCTGGGCCGTGGCCTGGAGGAGGCGGGGAGGAGGAGGAGGAGGATGAGGAGGAGAATGTACATCTCTAGCAGGAACATGTTTGTGCTGTGACAGCGTTCAGCGTGTTACCCTCTCATCACGCCTCTGTAATTAGTGCAACAGGTGTCATAAAATCTAATGTGTGTGAGAAATCTGCTCAACGATTGATACCGAACCACAGACTTCTCAGAGTCTGTCAGAGATGCTCTCTTGGTTTGACACACACAGACACAGACACAGACAGACAGACAGACAGACAGACAGACAGACAGACAGACAGACAGACAGACAGACAGACAGACAGACAGACAGACAGACAGACAGACAGAGAGAGAGAGAGAGAGAGAGAGAGACAGACAGATTTTCTCTGGGTTTAATCAAGAAGGATGAACCCTGGTATTCTGTGGCTTGACTAGACAACCCTGGTGTTCTGTGGCTTGACTAGAGACCCCTGGTGTTCTGTGGCTTGACTAGAGACCCCTGGTGTTCTGTGGCTTGACTAGAGACCCCTGGTGTTCTGTGGCTTGACTAGAGACCCTGGTGTTCTGTGGCTTGACTAGAGACCCCTGGTGTTCTGTGGCTTGACTAGAGACCCCTGGTGTTCTGTGGCTTGACTAGAGACCCCTGGTGTTCTGTGGCTTGACTAGAGACCCCTGGTGTTCTGTGGCTTGACTAGAGAACCCTGGTGTTCTGTGGGTGCAGCGGAGAGACCTCCTGAGAGGAGAACCTACCTTGGGGAAGCGCTCTCTGTAAACATGGTTCATCATCACCGTCTCGTTGTCGAAGGAGTTGCTCCCACGGCCGGGGCTGCGGCACAAGAGAAACCAAGTCAAGTCAATTTTATGTGTATAGCCCTTAATCACAGTCACAGTCTTGACATGACAACCCCCTAGTCCTAGCCCCCCTAAGGGTCTTTACCCCCCTAACCTACCTACTTCTACCTACTCCTTAATGTTTTGCTTGACAGGTATTTGTTTCCTCTAAGGTCACGTTGGCATCCAAACTTCCCCGTTCCACTCATGGCCTCACGCCGGCCTCAGCCACGTTGTTACGCCACGCTGAACCAGGAAGTGGTGGGACCCGGGCAGGGCAGGGTGTAATTGCTGGGTGTTCCCCGTCTGTCTCTAAACACCGGGCTCAACTGGTAAACCAAGAAACACTGCTCGGTGCTCAACAACAAACACCTGGGCTGCCGGCCCACAGCCCGCATGAAGCTACTGGCTCGAATGCTAAACGCTAGCATGGGAATGGAACCCTCAACCCTTGCAGTTGTATTCAATGCTATTATATGCTCTTATGACCCAGTGAAATGAGTAGTACAGTCGGTCAAATCAATGAAGGGTTTGACTCTGAGTAACAGCCTGACCAGGACAGGACACAGTCTGACCGGGACACAGTCTGACCGGGACACAGTCTGACCAGTGTGTTCACTAAATCCAGTGTCTTCCCTGTAATCCCTTCACTCCCTTCCCGTCTCAGAAGTGCTTCACACACGTGCACCTTTAACGAGCCCAAAAACCCACAAATGATAGCCCCAGAGCAGGAAGATACAGAACACCATAAAGACACCGCCATGGTAACCACCCCCACCCTACACCACCCACCCCCCCCATCTCCCCCACCAAGACTGACGCAGCAGACGCAGGATTCCTGCGGCACCGCGCTCGCTAGCACGCCTACGCACGGCACGCTAGTGGTGCAGACCCCCCTGAAACACATGAATGCAGCCGAGCTGAAGGAGAGAGGACAGACAGACAGACAGACAGACAGACAGGACAGACAGCCCACACCACCCCCTCTGTCTCACGGTGTGGTGGGTCCGTCTGGGTGAAGGTTCTGCTCAGAACGTCACAACAGAACAGCTTCTCTCCACGACCACAGAGTCTAGAACACTGTAGGCATGGTCGCCATGTTCTGATCATCTTTGACTGATCAATGAATCAATATTTAGCCTGGATTAATCAAATCTATCCTCCCAATGAAAACTGCAGAACGGCCACATTCTTACTGGTTGTTGTTTGTTTGTTTGTTGTTGTTTGTGTCTTTTCGTTCCCTGTAGCCTGCCGTGCACAACCAATTAGCAGTGGCTTGACAGACAGCAGCTCACACACACACACACACACACCACACCACACACACACCACACACCACACACACACACACCCACACACACACACACCACACACACACACACACACACACACACCACACACCACACAACACACACACACACACACACAACAGCTTCCACTAATCAGCCTAAACTAATTCTATAGGCATTTCATAAGGTATTTTCATTCCTTATATTTAATGTACATGTTTATGTATATAGATATGTTCCATATTTCATATTTCATTGCCTGTATTTTTTGTTTCGCTTATCTTTTACGATGTGTGGAAGTTGTTACCCGTGACACGTACAACTTCCTGCGGGATCGATAAAGCAGATTTGAATGTGATTGGGTGGTCGGTTGGATCAATGAAGTCCTCAGATTGGTGGCGGCAGTCGAGCGAGCCGATTGGCGGGCGTGTACCCGAGGTTGGTGTGGAGGCTAGAAGCGAGCCGATTGTCGGTCGGTAACCTGAGGCTGCGGGAGCGCGGGCGGATGAAGGGGGAGGGCCGGCCGTCGTCATCGATCACGCTCTCGGAGCTGCGGAAGTGCTTGAAAAGGAAGTGGAGCTCGTCCTGCGTGGGCTGGTAGGGCAGCTGGTGCAGCCGCTCCTGGGACGAGGACGACGACTAGAGACCAGGGAGACAGACACACAGACAGAGAGCGAGACAGACAGAGAGACAGACAGAGAGACAGAGACAGACAGAGACAGAGAGAGACAGAGAGACAGAGAGAGACAGAGAGACAGAGACAGAGAGAGACAGAGAGAGAGAGACAGAGAGAGAGACAGAGAGAGCAGAGAGAGAAGAGAGACAGAGAGACGAAAGACAGAGAGAGAGAACAGAGAGACAGAAACAGAGAAGACAGAGAGAAAGACAGAGAGACAGACAGAGAGACAGAGAGAGACAAAGACAGAGAGAGAGACAGAGACAGAACAGAGAGAGACAGACAAGAGAAAGACAAGAGAGAGAGGCAGAGACAGAAAAGAGAGAGGCAGAAAAGACAGAGGGAGACAGAACAGCAGAGAGACAGACAGCGAGACGGAGAGACAGAGAGATGGTTTTATAGTCAAATACTTTTTCCACAGTTTAAATCACATTTTTTATTGTCTTGTATTTTTGTTCCATTTCATTTTTGCATCACATTTGAATGTTTGAGCGTTGCCCACGTCAGTCCAACAGCGTTCCCGTGGCAGCAAAGCCCTCGGGATTTGGTTAACCACAAGTACAAAAAACTACAACAATACCTCCGAGACTCCAGGGTGAACGGTGCCGTTCTGCTGGAGGTTACTTGACAACAAGGTCACATTCATTTATGTTATTAATGCAGTAATACGCATTATTATTACTCATCATGAGCATAGGGGTGATGGTTAGGGGCAGTGTGTTAGGGTCTGGGTTTAATACCTGAGTGAACATGAACGCCATCAGCAAATGATTACTAGACCATCAGTTGACTGTTATTAAACTACGAGTTCATGCTTACTGATCAGGCGCTAACGATGAGACAGTCCTGGTAAACCCCTCCCCCATGTAGATCTCTTGCATTAATAGTAATACGGCCGATCCACTTTTTTAAAATCGATCCATTCCAGGTACAACAGTGACAAAAGGTCAGCCAGGTCAGATCCAGGATGGCGTCGGAGGCGTCATGCTGTGGCAGCGCATGTGAAAGGCGCTGAGGGTCATGTCCCGTCTGCAACCAGGCTGTCGAGGGCTTCCTATTCAAATGACCGTTGGCAACCGGTACTCGGTGCTCGGTGCTCGTTTCAGTTTGGGGGCCTTTTGAGGCGCAACAACAACAAAACGTATTTTAATAAAACAGTCTCCTTCTGACAGGACGGACAGACGTATTCAAAAACAAATAGTATTTGCTTGTCATTAAATTCACTTTAAGTGGCCTGGTGGTCATTTTAATTGGCCAAATACTTTCCTCCAATTGCTGGTCTGGCGCAACACTTAAAGCTTCTTTTAAAGTTCCCCGTTCCAGAATTCCCATTCTCAAACGTTCCCAGATGACTTGGCTTCACTGCATTCCAAGAAGCAATATTCCAGGTGGAGTTTTATTTCTCCATGGGATTAATGGGGGGATTAATCCTGCTCACTCCAACAAAAAAAAACAACACACAACACTGCTGCACTGTTCTGTGTGTACGTATGTAGGTGTGTGTTGGTGTGTGTGTGGCACGCGTGTGTATGCTGACCCGCTGACCCCCTGAAGCCTGAGAGGAGTCCGTCACCGCTGATGAACTGATGATAAAACAAAAAATATATTTCTCTTTCTGGGTGTGTGTGCATGTGTGTGTGTGTGTGTGTGTGTGTGTGTGTGTGAGTTGTGTGTGTGTGTGTTTGGTGTGTGTGTGTGTGTGTGTGTGTGTGTGGTGTGTGTGTGTGTGTGTGAGACTTACGGACACGGTGGAGCTGGGTGGGTTGGTTCCATACCCGGAGGAGGGGAGGGGAGGCCAGGACCACCTCCGCCTTCAGCCCTGGGAGCAGCAGACGTCACAGTTACATAACAGCTAGCGCCCAATCTAGCATCTCATATAGACGGGCTGTTTACGCAACACACCACAGAGAGAGCCCCCCCCCTCCCTGCCAACCATCCACAACAGGAACTAAAGATGAGGTTGGTCCACAGTCACATGTCATTGAATAAGTGATCAATTTATATAATATATATTTAATTTATATAAAGTACCTCGACTCTGTGAGGGATGGGATTAATGACCAAGTACATGTTGACATTAATTAAACTTTTTAGGTCTTTGAGACTTAGAACACATGAAATATGAAAAAGAAATGAGCAGGAAAGAAACGATTGAAATGACAAACAAACAAAAGAATATAAAGTTTGGGGAAAAGAGGAAAAGGACGAGATAGCTACCTGTCAGCACGAGCCAAGTGACTGATCCAGGCAGAGAGAGAGAGAGAGAGAGAGAGAGACAGAGAGGCAGAGAGAGAAGAGAAGAGAAGAGAGAGGAGAGAGAGAGAGAGGAATTCATGCCAGTCTCTCCATCTTTTACACGAACCCAAGCTATAGATCGAGGATCGAGGCAGTGACCTATGACCTTTAGCTGTGCGATTCAGATCAGCCATGACTGGCTGTGCCCCGTCACCTCTTATTTATCTAGCTAGCTAGCTAGCTAGCTAGTCACACACACCAGCACACACACACAGCACGCACACACGACACACACAGCTGACAGTCAGTTGGGAGTCATTGCTTCTCAATGATGAGAGTCAGTGCTTGGAGACTTGGGGGCTGTAGATAGCAGGGTAGCAGACACGTTACCAATGACTACTGCCACCAACGGAGTCTCCCGGGGAGTGAGTGTGTGTGTTGTGTGTCGTGTGTGTGTGTGTGTGTGTGTGTGTGTGTGTGTGTGTGTGTGTGTGTGTGTGTGGTGTGTGTGAGAGCTCCACCCAGCCAAACAAACAAACAGCTGCAGCGGCAGAAAGGAAAACAATGTGGATGACCTGGGTGTGCTGTGGTGGCGTTCTGTTTGGTTTGGTTTGGCTCAAGCCATGTTGGGGCGTGGTGGGGAAGGTGGGAGGAGCCTGGCGTGGTGGGCAGGAGGGTGGAGCCTGGCGTTGTGGGGCAGGTGGGTGGAGCCTGGCGTGGTGGGTGGGGCATGGGGTGGTGGGGGAGCCTGGCATGGTGGGGAGGTGGGGCTTAGGGGGGTGGGCAGGTGGGGGGCTTGGGAGTGGGGCAGGTGGGAGGAGCCTGGTGTGGTGGGAGGTGGGAGGCCTGGTGGGGCAGGTGGGTGGGAGCCTGGCGTTGGTGGTGGGCATGGGGTGGTGGGCAGGTGGGTGGAGCCTGGCATGGTGGTGCATTGGGTGGTGGGCAGGTGGGTGGAGCCTGGCAGTGGTGGGGCATGGCGTGGTGGTGCATTGGGTGGTGGGCAGGTGGGTGGAGCCTGGCATGGTGGTGCATTGGGTGGTGGGCAGGTGGGTGGAGCCTGGCATGGTGGGTGGGGGATATGGTGGGTGGAGCCTGGCGTGGTGGGGCATGGGGTGGGCAGGTGGGTGGAGCCTGGCATGGTGGGGGTGGGGGGGTGGGGGTGGGCGGTGGGTGGGGCCTGGTGGTGGGGCAGGTGGGTGGAGCCTGGCATGGTGGTGCATTGGGTGGTGGGCAGGTGGGTGGAGCCTGGCATGTGGGGCATGGGGGTGGTGGGGGTGGGGTGGGCCTGGCATGGTGGGGGGGGGGTGGGGGCTGGTGGGGCAGGTGGGTGGAGCCTGGCGTGGTGGGGCAGGTGGTGGATGGCGTTGGGTGGACCATGCCCCACCATGCCAGGCTCCACCCACCTGCCCACCACCCCATGCCCCACCCACCACGCCAGGCTCCACCCACCTGCCCCACAACGCCAGGCTCCACCCTCCTGCCCACCACGCCAGGCTCCTCCCACCTTCCCCACCACGCCCCAACATGGCTTGAGCCAAACCAAACCAAACAGAACGCCACCACAGCACACCCAGGTCATCCACATTGTTTTCCTTTCTGCCGCTGCAGCTGTTTGTTTGTTTGGCTGGGTGGAGCTCTCACACACACACACACACACACACACACACACACACACTCACTCCCCGGCAGACTCCGTCGGTGGCAGTAGTCATGGTAACGTGTCTGCTACCCTGCTATCTACAGCCCCCAAGTCTCCAAGCACTGACTCTCATCATTGAGAAGCAATGACTCCCAACTGACTGTCAGCTGTGTGTGTGTGCGCGCGTGTGTGTTACTAGCTAGCTAGCTAGCTAGCTAGCTAGATAAATAAGAGGTGACGGGGCACAGCCAGTCATTCTGATCTGAATCGCTCAGCTAAAGGTCATAGGTCACTGCCTCGATCCTCGATCTGTAGCTTTGGTTCGTTGTAAAGATGGAGAGACTGGCATGAATTCCTCTCTCTCTCTCTCTCGCTGTCTCTCTCTCGCTGTCTCTCTCTCTCTCTCTCTCTCTCTGCCTGGATCAGTCACTTGGCTCGTGCTCACAGGTAGCTATCTCGTCCTTTTCCTCTTTTCCCCAAACTTTATATTCTTTTGTTTTGTTTTGTCATTTCATCGTTTCTTTCCATGCTCATTTCTTTTCATATTTCATGTGTGTGTGTGTGTGTCTCAAAAGACCTAAAAGTTTAATTGTCAACATGTACTTGGTCATTAATCCCATCCCTCACAGAGTCGAGGTACTTTATATAAATTAAATATATATTATATAAATTGATCATTATTCATGACATGTGACTGTGGACCAACCTCATCTTTAGTTCCTGTTGTGGATGTTGGAGGGAGGGGGGGGGCTCTCTCTGTGGTGTGTTGCGTAACAGCCCGTCTATATGAGATGCTAATTGGCGCTAGCTGTTATGTAACTGTGGCGTCTGCTGCTCCCAGGGCTGAAGGGCGGAGGTGGTCCCTGGCCTCCCTCCCCTCCTCCGGGTATGGAACCAACCCACCCAGCTCCACCGTGTCCGTAAGTCACACACACGCACGCGCACGCACACACACACACGCACACGCACACACACGCACACACACACACACACGCACACACACACACACACACACCTCCGCACACACATTCCTCAAAGCCTTCCAAGCCCTCCCCCCTCTCCCAGTCATCACCATGCAAGCATAACCCCTCGCTCAATGAAAAGAGGGGGAAGAGAGAGAGAAATATATTTTTTGTTTTATCATCAGTTCATCAGCGGTGACGGACTCCTCTCAGGCTTCAGGGGGTCAGCGGGTCAGCATACACACGCGTGCCACACACACACCAACACACACCTACATACGTACACACAGAACAGTGCAGCAGTGTTGTGTGTTGTTTTTTTTTGTTGGAGTGAGCAGGATTAATCCCCCCATTAATCCCATGAAGAAATAAAACTCCACCTGGAATATTGCTGGAAAGTGCTTCTTGGAATGCAGTGAAGCCAAGTCATCTGGGAACGTTTGAGAATGGGAATTCTGGAACGGGGAACTTTAAAAGAAGCTTTAAGTGTTGCGCCAGACCAGCAATTGGAGGAAAGTATTTGGCCAATTAAAATGACCCACCAGGCCACTTAAAGTGAATTTAATGACAAGCAAATACTATTTGTTTTTGAATACGTCTGTCCGTCCTGTCAGAAGGAGAATGTTTTATTAAAATACGTGTTGTTGTTGTTGCGCCTCAAAAGCCCCCAAACTGAAACGAGCACCGAGCACCGAGCACCGGGTTGCCAACGGTCATTTGAATAGGAAGCCCTCGACAAGCCTGGTTGCAGACGGGACATGACCTCAGCGCCTTTCACATGCGCTGCCACAGCATGACGCCTCCGACGCCATCCTGGATCTGACCTGGCTGACCTTTTGTCCCTGTTGTACCTGGAATAGATCGATTTTAAAAAGTGGATTGGCCGTATTAATATTAATGCAAGAGATCTACGTGGGGGAGGGGTTTACCAGGACTGTCTCATCGTAGCGCCTGATCAGTAAGAATGAACTCGTAGTTTAATAACAGTCAACTAATGGTCTAGTAATCATTTGCTGATGGCGTTCATGTTCACTCAGGTATTAAACCCAGACCCTAACACACTGCCCCTAACCATCACCCCTATGCTCATGATGAGTGATAATAATGCGTATTACTGCATTAAATAACATAAATGAATGTAACCTTGTTGTCAAGTAACCTCCAGCAGAACGGCACCGTTCACCCTGGAGTCTCGGAGGGTATTGTTGTAGTTTTTGTACTTGTGGTTAACCAAATCCCGAGGGCTTTGCTGCCACGGGAACGCTGTTGGACTGACGTGGGCAACGCTCAAACATTCAAATGTGATGCAAAAATGAAATGGAACAAAAATACAAGACAATAAAAAATGTGATTTAAACTGTGGAAAAAGTATTTGACTATAAAACCATCTCTCTGTCTCTCTCTCTCCGTCTCGCTGTCTGTCTCTCTGCTTCTGTCTCTCTCTGCCTCACTCTGTCTTTCTCTCTCTTTTTCTGTCTCTCTTTCTCTTTTTCTGTCTCTGCCTCTCTCTTTCTGTCTGTCTCTCTCTCTGGGTTAGCCCACTCCGTGACATTTTAAAAGGGTAACGTTCAGTTTTAATTAAACGACGGTGCGCGACATCGGCTCTGCGGCGTCTCCTTCATTCAAGCTCTTACTTTGAAAAAAAAAAAAGACATTTGGCTGGTGCTATGGAGATTCATACACGGTCACATAGAAGTAAGAGATAAGATAGAACTTTATTAATCCCGACGGAAATTCTGGTGCCAGAGGTTGCTCGAGAAATAACAGCAGTAGCTCAGGAGGTAAGAGCGGTTGCTGGCAACAGGAAAGTCGCTGGTTCGATTCCCCGGCTCCTCCGCCTCCTAGCTAAGTGTGGAGGTGTCCCTGAGCAAGACACCACCTAACCCTACCTGCTCCTCCTCCTAGCTAAGTGTGGAGGTGTCCCTGAGCAAGACACCACCTAACCCTACCTGCTCCTCCTCCTAGCTAAGTGTGGAGGTGTCCCTGAGCAAGAACACCACCTAACCCTACCTGCTCCTTGACGTGTCGGTTGTTACCTTGCATGGTTGGCACCGCCGTCGGTGTATGAATGGGTGAATGTGAGGCAAATAAAAGCGATGTATAAATGCAATCCATTATAACCGACTCCCTCCTCTGCGTTAACAAGCGTACCAATAAAGTCCATCAAACCAATCGAAACAGCCAAAGACAAACCGGTACGAATGGCAACGCTGGTGCAGAACAACAGGAGTCGCCGGAGCCTGGGAGCCTCGTGGCTCAGAGGGAGAGATGGTTTTTCCCTGCTTCACTTTGTCACAGGTCTAATCTGTGTTATGAATAGAATGTTAGTTTCTATGGCAACCCCGTCTCCCCTCTCGCTGCGCGGCGTGCCGGAGAGCGCCGGGCCACGTGCACACCGACAGACAGACGGGAGGCCCGCCAACCTGGCAACCGGGCTGATAACTCTGTTCCCGGAGAAGAGAACTCGCCGTGCTCACACTCTCTCTCTCTCTCTCCTGACAGCTCTCACTCTCTCTAGCTGTCTCTCTCTCTCTCGCTAGCTGTGTCTCTCTAGCTGTCTCTCTCTCTCTCTCTTGTGTCTTCATCTCTAATTCCTTCTAATTCCTCTGATAGTCTGTGGTACAGTTTATTCTGCTGTCGGCCTGGCTCTCTGTTAGCTGCTTTCTTTACGAGGCCGGGGAGCCGTTGTTTTAGCTCGTCGTATCACACCAGCCGACACAAGCTAATATTAGCCAGCCAGCGAGCGAGCGATGAGCTTAGCTGCGTGCGTGGATGAGCGGCGGTGCCACCTATGGGTGTCACCAGGGTGCCACGCGTCAGCCCCCGGCCACCCAGACATCTGCTGGAGAAGGCCGCCCATGACTCACACACTAAGCCCCCCCCCCCCCCCCCAACGTCGAGATTGTTCTAAAAATTACGCGCGATGTGTGCCCCATTCTGTCCCTGACGTCACTTCCACATCCTGTCAAGTCCATGTGTGGAGCTTCCAGACGTGAAGTGGTCAGCGGTCCTGGTCACAGTCAGCCAGCCCCGTCGTGATAAGAGCTGGGCCACTGCGCTGGGAGAGAGACTCCAACATCGAGGACGATCGTTCTCCAGATAATAGATTCTATTGGCTGTGACACACATGAGCTAAACGTGTTCGCCTCAGTGCATTAGCCATGAGTTGCTTAATGTGTGAACTTTATTCCTGTATGTCCTGCTAATTTCCTTGGCTATCACACCAATCACAATGCATACAATTACGTTCAACATGTAATAGCTGTGATTTATTGAGTTCACTTGTATTTGCTTGTGGCAGGATGAGCTACCATTTATTGGCTATCTCATCAATAAGATAAGATCGAACTTTATTAATCCCGAAGGAAATTCTTGTGCCAGCTTGCATAGCAATACAGTACAATAAAAACAATAGAGAAATACACAGAATAATACAAATAAACTATCAACAGATTTACAAATGTACAATGTCAAATATATAAATATATAAATTATCGGCAAGATAAGATATTCAGACGGCGAAAACAATTTGTCATAATTGAAGTGTAATACTGTGATAATAATAATGTTTAGGGGACGTATTGCACCTGATAGAAAGAATATTAAGAATATTGCACATAATGTTGAAAGGTAATGTATTGGACATGACATCAAGACGTTAAGAATATTGCACATGATGATGAGAGGAGAGGACAATGTATTAGCTGTGACATGATATACACCAAATCTATTGGCTGTGGTGTAATTAGCACAATGTGTAGCCTGTGACATTATTAGCTCAAACGCTTGCTGTTCCCTGGATGGCTTTTCCCTGACATGAACCTGCTAAGTGACCTTGTGACCTTGTGACCTCTGCAGGCGTACGAGCGCTCCTGAGAGCGACGAGTGAGCGTCATCATCCAGCTGGTGAAGAAGATCCTCATCATCATCTCACGGCCCGCCCGCCTCCTCGAGTGTCTGGTGAGGGGGAGGAGCTTTGCCGCTGATTGGTTCTGTAGAAACACGCCTTGATTGGTTCTGTAGAAACACGCCTGATTTGGTTCTGCAGAAAGAAACACACCTGATTGGTTCTGTTAGAAACACATCTGATTGGTTCTGTAGAAACACGCCTGATTGGTTCTGTAGAAACACGCCTGATTGGGTTCTGTAGAAACACGCCTGATTGGTTCTGTAGAAAGAAACACACCTGATTGGTTCTGGTAGAAAGAAAACACACCTGATTGGTTCTGCTAGAAGGAAACACATTCTGATTGGTTCTGTTAGAAACACATCTGATTGGTTTCTGTAGAAACACACCTGATTGGTTCTGTAGAAACACGGCTGATTGGTTTCTGTAGAAACACGGCTGATTGGTTTCTGTAAAAACACATCTGATTGGTTCTGTTGAAAGAAACACGGCTGATTGGTTCTGTAGAACAACGGCACAAGGACCACTCGAGTGGGATTCTAGTGGGGTGGCTTTGACCTTCATTATAGTGTGTGTGTGTGTGGTGTGTGTGTGTGTTGTGTGATGTGTGTGTGGTGTGTGTGTGTGTGTGTGTGTGTGTGTGTGTGTGTGTGTGTGTGTGGTGTGGTGTGTGTGTGTGTGGTGTGTGTGTCATGGTAATGATATGTTTCGAGGCCATGTATTGAATTCTGCTAAGTTGTACTTGTTGTGATGTTATGATGATGGCCCTTCTGTCCTCTATCCTAATGCCCGAGACTCTCCTTGTCTCTTCATTATGGACGCCATAATTATGTAAATGTATGTGCACTAATAATTGCATTGAGGCACAGACAACATCTGGAGTGGGGTTTACCAAATCTGTTTAATAAAAATTTTAAAGTAGAAATTTAAAACCTCCTTTCATTCCTAACTTTAATTTTCATTGAATGAATCAGAACTCAAGTCTCATTCGAAAGACTATTGATGACAATTGATGAAGGACTATAGACGTTGCAATGAACAAGACGACAACCTGCAATGTTCTGCTGACAGGAGTTTGACCCGGAGGAATTCTACCACTTTGCTGGAGGCCGCGGTAAGGTCACGCCAAGGCCGGCCAGGGGGATCAAGACGACATCCCTCGTTACATCATCAACCAGCTGGGTCTGACCCGGGACCCCGCTACAAGGTCAGGACCTCACGCCACAACCTCCTGGGTCCAAGGGTCTGGTCCAGCGGAAAAAATACCAGCTTCTGTTCTCCGTGGCTAATAGTTATTAACAATGAAAAACATGGATACGGCAGACCCCAGATGAAAATAATTTACACACACACGTACAACACAAACCACAACCACAACACAACACAACACGTGTGCATGTCTAGCTTAGCGATGGTGCTAGGAGGATCAGTTCTGATGCGTAGCTAACGGCATGTTATGTCCCCCGTCCTGCAGAGATGGTGCAGCAGTACGAAGTCTCCCCCTCCGTGTCTGTGGATCCGGACGCCGGTGTGGAGGTACGGACCGCTGACACCGGGGGGGGGAGCCACCGCTGCTGCCCCCCCGGTACCTTCTGAACGGGTCGCAACAGAACCACAGCCTCCTGATTTATGGTCTGTAGCGGCAGCATGAGATGAGAGAACTCTTGTGAGTCCCGGGAGGGAAAGGGAAGTGTTGCGGCGGCAAGAAAATGACAGAAACGGAGCAGATCACTGACGGGGAGGACAAAATGAAGTATATGAAGAATATGAAGTAGACCGTAAAAATATATTGAAATAGTGTTGAATTAGCAGCAGCTTGCTGTATAAATACGTAAATGTAATGGAATACACGACATGCAGGATGTCAGAACATGGATAACACAACGGAGATGAACAGATGTGTTCTCCTAAGTCTCCAGACTATTGATGCGTCTCGGTTCTCCGTCTAGAACAAGGTTCCTCAGACGACGACGCCAACGCGACGGAAGCCTCTGGAAAGCGATTTTGAAACCATCAAGTTGATCAGCAACGGAGCGTACGGGTAAGGATACTGGCTTCTATACTGGGATCACCACAGAACCATTAAGTAGGGCTGGCCAGTGTATGGATATTATATCAATATGGTAAATGGATTGCATTTATACAGTATTGCCTCACATTCACCCAGTCGTACACCGACGGCTATGTTCTGAACTTGCCAGACTGTTCTATTATTTACTTTGCAACTTAGTCACTGTATCCACATTGCCGATGATTGCCAATATCAATATTTATTTTTGTCTATCACTCAGCCATAATTGCTGTTGTACTTGAAACTGGCTTCATGTTTACTTTTTGATGATTCAAATTTTGATGCATATAAATATACGTATATATGTTATATATATATATATATATATGAAGTACACTTGGTACTTGTTTGTCAGGGTTTTACCGTGTGGTTATTTTATATCAACTGTTGATCTATTGAATTGCCCGATTCAATAGATCAACAGTTGCCCCCCCATCCTCGACGAGTGGTTCTGATCCGACATGACCCCCGCCCCCCCCCCCCCGGGCCGTGTACCTGGTCCGCCACACGGAGACCCGGCAGCGCTTCGCCATGAAGAAGATCAACCGACAGAACCTGGTGCTGAGGAACCAGATCCAGCAGGCCTTCGTGGAGCGCGACATCCTCACCTTCGCCGAGAACCCCTTCGTGGTCTCCATGTTCTGCTCCTTCGAGACGCGCCGCCACCTCTGCATGGTCATGGAGTACGTGGAAGGTGGGTGCACTCCCGGGAGGTCAAGGGTCACACTCGGGGCCGGTGCCTCAGGAACAAACGTTCCTGTGCGTACAGGCAAGTGGTGCGCTGGTTTGATTCCCGGCTCCTCTTAGTGACTTTTTTTTATGGGTTTGAAGCCACGACATTTTGTCTCAAAGTCAAACACCATGGCTCACACTCTCCACTAGACAGCTGATGGCTGATTGTGTGACTTGCTGTGTGTGCGTGTGTGTGTGTGTGTGTGTGCGTGCATCTAGGTGGCGACTGCGCCAACCTTCTGAAGAACATGGGTCCGTTGCCCGTGGAGATGACCCGGATGTACTTTGCGGAGACGGTGCTGGCGCTGGAGTACCTCCACAACTACGGCATCGTACACCGCGACCTCAAACCAGACAAGTGAGTTCAGGAGCGTTTTCCGGTCGGTCGCCCTACCGCCCCCTGCTGGAGACGAGACCCCGGCTCATTAATCCCGGGAGGCGACTTCAGGAAACCTCAGGAGACTCGGCAGAGAGGAAGACAAAAATAACAATTGATTGCGGTGCAGTTTGAGGTGACCCGGTGCTACTGTGCTCCAGGGCCGACGCTAGGGCAGTACGGCTGCCAATGCTCCCCAGTTGGGATGTTTAATGCACATTTTCCCAACACGATTTATCTCAAAAGTCAACTCTGAACAAGGCCCCATGAAGGGACGATTCCTTTTATGTTTTTTGTCCTTTGTGTTACGCTGTCCCCACCGTCCCCAACCGGTGGCTTTTCTCAACCCTTTTAATCTCAATCCTGACCCCCTTCTCCTCCTCCTCCTCTCCCACCAGTCTGTTGATCACGTCCATGGGTCACATCAAGCTGACGGACTTCGGCCTGTCCAAGATCGGCCTGATGAACATGACCACCAACCTGTACGAGGGACACATGGAGAAGGACACGAGGGAGTTCATAGACAAACAGGTGGGTCCTGACGACCTGCTCGGCTCCTGCAGGGTTCTGGGGTCTTGGGGTCTCTGGGCCTTCTGGGGACTTTGGAGGGTTCTGGGGTCTCTGGGGTCTGGGGTCTGGAGGAGGGTTCTGGGTTCTCTCTAGCCTTCTGGGGACTTGGATGTTCTGGGTCTCTCTCTCTCTCTCTCTCTCTCTGTGTTTGTCTCTCTCTCTTCTGTCTCTGTCTCTTTGTCTCTGTCTCTCTCTCTCTCTGTCGGTCTGTCTCTCTCTCTGTCTTTGTCTCTCTCTCCGTCCCTCTCTCTGTCTGTCTCTCTGTCTGTCTCTCTCTCTCTGTCTGTCTCTGTTTCTCTCTCTGTGTCTCTCTCTCTTCTGTCTGTCTCTTTCTCTCTCTCTCTCTCTCTGCTCTTCTCTCTTGTCTCTCTCTCTGTTTCTGTCTGTCTCTCTGTCTCTGTCTCTCTGTCTCTCTGTCTCTGTCTCTCTCTCTGTCTGTCTCTCTCTCGTCTCTCTGTCTGTCTCTCTGTCTGTCTCGCTCTATGTCTGTGCTGTCTGTCTCTCCTGGTCTCTAGTCGTCGTCCTCGTCCCAGGAGCGGCTGCACCAGCTGCCCTACCAGCCCACGCAGGACGAGCTCCACTTCCTTTTCAAGCACTTCCGCAGCTCCGAGAGCGTGATCGATGACGACGGCCGGCCCTCCCCCTTCATCCGCCCGCGCTCCCGCAGCCTCAGGTACCGACCGACCAATCGGACGACGGCCGGCCCTCCCCCTTCATCCGCCCGCGCTCCCGCAGCCTCAGGTACCGACCGACCAATCGGCTCGCTTCTAGCCTCCACACCAACCTCGGGTACACGCCCGCCAATCGGCGCGCTCGACTGCCGCCACCCAATCTGAGGACTTCATTGATCCAACCGACCACCCAATCACATTCAAATCTGACTTTATCGATCCCGCAGGAAGTTGTACGTGTCACGGGTAACAACTTCCACACATCGTAAAAGATAAGCGAAACAAAAAATACAGGCAATGAAATATGAAATATGGAACATATCTATATACATAAACATGTACATTAAATATAAGGAATGAAAATACCTTATGAAATGCCTATAGAATTAGTTTAGGCTGTGTGTGTTTGTCTGTGTGTGGTGTGTGTGTGTGTGTGTGTGTGTGTGTGTGTGTGTGTGTGTGTGTGTGTGTGTGGTGTGTGTGTGTGTGTTGTGTGTGTGTGTGTGTGTGTGTGTGTGTGTGTGTCGTGTGTGTGTGAGAGATAGCTGCTGTCTGTCAAGCCACTGCTAATTGGTTGTGCACGGCAGGCTACAGGGAACCGAAAAAAGACACAAACAACAACAAACAAACAAACAAACCAGCAAGAAATGTGGCCGTTCTGCAGTTTTCATTGGGAGGATAGATTTGATGAATCCAGGGCTAAATATTGATTCATTGATCAGTCAAAGATGATCAGAACATGGCGACCATGCCTACAGTGTTCTAGACTCTGTGGTCGTGGAGAGAAGCTGTTCTGTTGTGACGTTCTGAGCAGAACCTTCACCCAGACGGACCCACCACATCGTGAGACAGAGGGGGTGGTGTGGGCTGTCTGTCTGTCTGTCTGTCTCTCTCTCCTTCAGCTCGGCTGCATTCGTGTGTTTCAGGGGGGTCTGCACCACTAGCGTGCCGTGCGTAGGCGTGCTAGCGAGCGCGGTGCCGCAGGAATCCTGCGTCTGCTGCGTCAGTCTTGGTGGGGGAGATGGGGGGGTGGGTGGTGTAGGGTGGGGGTGGTTACCACGGCGGTGTCTTTATGGTGTTCTGTATCTTCCTGCTCTGGGGCTATCATTTGTGGGTTTTTGGGCTCGTTAAAGGTGCACGTGTGTGAAGCACTTCTGAGACGGGAAGGGAGAGAAGGGATTACAGGGAAGACACTGGATTTAGTGAACACACTGGTCAGACTGTGTCCCGGTCAGACTGTGTCCCGGTCAGACTGTGTCCCGGTCAGGCTGTTACTGGCTGAGAGTCAAACCCTTCATTGATTTGACCGACTGTACTACTCATTTCACTGGGTCATAGGTGCATATAATAGCGTTGAATACAACTGCAGGGGTTGAGGGTTCCATTCCCATGCTAGCGTTTAGCATTCGAGCCAGTAGCTTCATGCGGGCTGTGGGCCGGCAGCCCAGGTGTTTGTTGTTGAGCACCGAGCAGTGTTTCTGGTTTACAGTTGAGCCCGGTGTTTAGAGACAGACGGGGAACACCCAGCAATTACACCATGCCCTGCCCGGGTCCCACCACTTCCTGGTTCAGCGTGGCGTAACAACGTGGCTGAGGCCGGCGTGAGGCCATGAGTGGAACGGGGAAGTTTGGATGCCAACGTGACCTTTAGAGGAAACAAATACCTGTCAAGCAAAACATTAAGGAGTAGGTAGAAGTAGGTAGGTTAGGGGGGTAAAGACCCTTAGTTAGGGGGGCTAGGACTAGGGGGGTGTCATGTCAAGACTGTGACTGTGATTAAGGGCTATACACATAAAATTGACTTGACTTGGTTTCTCTTGTGCCGCAGCCCCGGCCGTGGGAGCAACTCCTTCGACAACGAGACGGTGATGATGAACCATGTTTACAGAGAGCGCTTCCCCAAGGTAGGTTCTCCTCTCAGGAGGTCTCTCCGCTGCACCCACAGAACACCAGGGCTCTCTAGTCAAGCCACAGAACACCAGGGGTCTCTAGTCAAGCCACAGAACACCAGGGGTCTCTAGTCAAGCCACAGAACACCAGGGGTCTCTAGTCAAGCCACAGAACACCAGGGGTCTCTAGTCAAGCCACAGAACACCAGGGTCTCTCTAGTCAAGCCACAGAACACCAGGGTTGTCTAGTCAAGCCACAGAATACCAGGGTTCATCCTTCTTGATTAAACCCAGAGAAAATCTGTCTGTCTCTCTCTCTGTCTCTCTCGTCTCTGTCTTCTCTGTCTCTCTCTGTCTCTGTCCCTCTGTCTCTGTCTCTGTCTCTGTCCCTCTGTCTCTGTCTGTCTGTCTGTCTGTCTGTCTCTCTCTGTCTGTGTCTGTGTCTGTGTGTGTCAAACCAAGAGAGCATCTCTGACAGACTCTGAGAAGTCTGTGGTTCGGTATCAATCGTTGAGCAGATTTCTCACACACATTAGATTTTATGACACCTGTTGCACTAATTACAGAGGCGTGATGAGAGGGTAACACGCTGAACGCTGTCACAGCACAAACATGTTCCTGCTAGAGATGTACATTCTCCTCCTCATCCTCCTCCTCCTCCTCCTCCCCCGCCTCCTCCAGGCCACGGCCCAGATGGAGGAGCGTCTCCTGGAGGTGGTCGGCCACTGCTGCCTCCCGCTGGCCGACGGCGTGCTGGGCTTCATCCAGCACCAGCTGGCCGAGCTGGGCCGCGACTGCCTCGACAAGTCCCAGAAGGGCCTGGTCCAGCAGGCCTTCGTGGAGCGCGACATCCTCACCTTCGCCGAGAACCCCTTCGTGGTCTCCATGTTCTGCTCCTTCGAGACGCGCCGCCACCTCTGCATGGTCATGGAGTACGTGGAAGGTGGGTGCACTCCCGGGAGGTCAAGGGTCACACTCGGGGCCGGTGCCTCAGGAACAAACGTTCCTGTGCGTACAGGCAAGTGGTGCGCTGGTTTGATTCCCGGCTCCTCTTAGTGACTTTTTTTTATGGGTTTGAAGCCACGACATTTTGTCTCAAAGTCAAACACAACGGCTCACACTCTCCACTAGACAGCTGATGGCTGATTGTGTGACTTGCTGTGTGTGTGTGTGTGTGTGTGTGTGTGTGTGCGTGCATCTAGGTGGCGACTGCGCCAACCTTCTGAAGAACATGGGTCCGTTGCCCGTGGAGATGACCCGGATGTACTTTGCGGAGACGGTGCTGGCGCTGGAGTACCTCCACAACTACGGCATCGTACACCGCGACCTCAAACCAGACAAGTGAGTTCAGGAGCGTTTTCCGGTCGGTCGCCCTACCGCCCCCTGCTGGAGACGAGACCCCGGCTCATTAATCCCGGGAGGCGACTTCAGGAAACCTCAGGAGACTCGGCAGAGAGGAAGACAAAAATAACAATTGATTGCGGTGCAGTTTGAGGTGACCCGGTGCTACTGTGCTCCAGGGCCGACGCTAGGGCAGTACGGCTGCCAATGCTCCCCAGTTGGGATGTTTAATGCACATTTTCCCGACACGATTTATCTTAAAAGTCAACTCTGAACAAGGCCCCATGAAGGGACGATTCCTTTTATGTTTTTTGTCCTTTGTGTTACGCTGTCCCCACCGTCCCCAACCGGTGGCTTTTCTCAACCCTTTTAATCTCAATCCTGACCCCCTTCTCCTCCTCCTCCTCTCCCACCAGTCTGTTGATCACGTCCATGGGTCACATCAAGCTGACGGACTTCGGCCTGTCCAAGATCGGCCTGATGAACATGACCACCAACCTGTACGAGGGACACATGGAGAAGGACACGAGGGAGTTCATAGACAAACAGGTGGGTCCTGACGACCTGTTCGGGTCCTGCAGGGTTCTGGGGTCTTGGGGGTCTCTGGGCCTTCTGGGGACTTTGGGGGTTCTGGGGTCCTGGAGGAGGGTTCTGGGGTCTCTTAGCCTTCTGGGGACTTGGAGGGTTCTGGGGTCCTGGAGGAGGGTTCTGGGGTCTCTTAGCCTTCTGGGGTCTCTGGGCCTTCTGGGGACTTGGTGGGTTCTGGGGTCTGTGAGGGTTCTGGGGTCTCTTAGCCTCCTTGTGACATGAAATCACCTTCTATAACAATGTCTCTCAATAACATGAAAGAAATCATTAGTCCTTCTCCATTAGTCCTGTTGCTATGTCCTCCATGTTAGGTCCTGTTGCTATGTACTGTTGCTATGTCCACCATGTTAGGTTCTGTTGCCATGTCCTCTATGTTGGGTTGGGTTGGGTTGCCATGTCGTGTACATATCCACCCATGTATCCCTGACCCGGTGTCCGCGGCGCTGTGCAGGTGTGCGGCACGCCGGAGTACATCGCCCCGGAGGTGATTCTGGGGCAGGGCTACGGCAAGCCGGTGGACTGGTGGTCCATGGGCGTCATCCTCTACGAGTTCCTGGTGGGCTGCGTGCCGTTCTTCGGGGACACGCCGGAGGAGCTGTTCGGACAGGTGGTCAGCGGTGAGCGGCCAGCACGGGACCGGGTCCACGTCCGCCGATGAGGAAGTCTGAAATTTGAGCCGATCGTAGTGTCGGGCGTCGCGTGTAGCTCCGCCTTCTCCAGAAGTCTGTCAGCCACCCTGTTGATAAATACCAGAGATAACGTTTGACAGTTTTTACAATCGCTTTCACCACACATCAAAGTTATTGTAACGTGTGTGTGTGTGTGTGTGTGTGTGTGTGTGTGTGTGTGTGTGTGTGTGTGTGTGTGTGTGTGTGTGTGTGTGT